>CATIWR010662712.1:0-63047 GCA_949677035.1 Omphalea diandra | reverse complement strand
CATCCATCTTTTAATCCCTAAATGCTCCTTATACTCTTAATTAAGCTCTATAACACCATTTTTTATGATGCTATAACATGCACACAACATAAGACAATTGACCATGCAACTATACAAACATTACATATATTTTCAAGTATCCCAATTACAACAGTGCAAGTGTCCTTGTTGTGTTTTCTCCCAATTCACATGCCTAAATGCTTATTTCTTCAATGCATATATGCAAATATTACGTAATTTAAAATGTATATGATTTATGTTGGGGATGTTACATACTTGATGTGGCCTGACTTGCCACATTTATAACAAGTAACCTCCCTCATTCTATCTTTGAGGTTTGGAGTTGCTTTCTTGAAGTTTCTTCTCTTTTTTCTTCTCCTTATTAGCTCATTTATTCTTCTTGAAAGCATAGCCAACTCCTCTTCCTCTTTGTCACTATGTTTTTCACTAGATGCCACCTCTAGTTCTTTTTCTTTTAATGAAGATTTGAGAGCCAAGGTCTTCTTTTTTGGTTTTCCTGTTTTGTCTCCTTGCCCTCTCATTTCATCCTTCTTCAAGGCTAGCTCATGAGTCAGAAGCTTCCCTATGAGAACATTTGTTGGTACCTTTCCAATCTCCAAATTTAACTCTTGAATGCTGCAAACCCTAGCACCAAAGTTTTCAAGATGTAAAGATTTAAGGATTTTTTAGTTTTACCTCATGATTGGTGAGAATTATTCCAAATTTCTTTATATTGGTGATAATTGAAAGGAGCTTATTTGTCATATCTGTGATGCTTTCATTCTCCTTTATCATAAACAGCTCCCATTTAGTCACATACATTTCAAGCCTGCTGGACTTCACCAAAGTAGTGCCTTCATGGTAGTTTTCTAAGGCCTTTCATATTCGATGAGTTGTGAGGCAATGTTGGACCCTTCCTATTTCTTCTTTTGATAGAGAACTAAAAAGGATTGTCATAACTCTCTTCTTTCTTTCATTGGATCTCCTATCAGATTCAACCTATTCTTCTTTTAAGATCAATTCTTCAATTCTATCCACCACCTTAGTAGGTGGCTTCCACTCTTTAGCTACGATATCCCAAAGAACCACCACATCGCTATCCAAATAAATTTTCATCCTATATTTTCAATGAGTATAGTCAGATCCAACAAAATATGGCTTGAGATGGGTATGGATTCCTTATTGTGCCATGATCTTTTCTCACACAATTAAGCCTTAAAATGAGATGAAGCTTTGATACCACTTATTCGCTCTAATGCACCAAGAAGGGGGGTTGAATTGAAGGGAGATTAAAAAATTTAGAAGCAAGTTTAGAAGATTACAGAATTGAGAAAGGGTAGAGAGAGAACACAAGGTGTTTGTAGTGGTTTGGTGTTAACAAACCCTACGCTCACTCCCTAATTCTTCACAATTAGGTATTTCACTCAACTAAAATTAATGTTTCCAAGCTCACACCAAACTTGTACAATGTGTTTTATGGCTCACATATAACCATTACAATTTGTATTTTTAGGTTCACATTTTAATCTATTACAAGAGTTTTGAAGGTTGTTTAATACTTACACCAAAAAATCAAAAACTCACAATCAAAGAAGAAGAAGTTGTAAAGCAAATTAGCAAGAGTTTGGTTATAATAAATGAAATTCTCTTGCATTCATGTCTATTTGGTGGAGTATTTATAGGCAACAACCACCAAAGAGACGTTACTAACAAACTATGTTTAAATCTCTAAGGTAAGCTAAGCAGATTTTGCATTAAATGTCTGTCAAACTGAAGTTGTGGTCGTGATTAGCATTTCGCAGTCGCGATTTTCCAATTTACACTGGGATGACTAAAATCGCAGTAGAAAACCTCATTTTGTATCTAACAACTAGTTTACGTGTCCTTGTGCCATTGGTGTTCCAAGAAATATAGTCGTTATATTTGACTAACCAACCAAAAGTCGTAGTCGCAATTGAAATCCTTCTTGGGCGTGATATAGACCATGAATCCTTTTGTTTGGTAAGGTAAAAACACTTTTTTAAATCACAGTCATGATAGATGCTTCGCCCTTGCGAATTTTGATATTCCAATGATTACCTTGGACACTTGGTGTGATATGGTTGTAGACTTGGTTCCCTTCTTTCACCTATAAAATTTGGGATCGCGACTCTAAATGTGAACACCACTGTGAATCTCTATGTAAATCAATCAAGTTTCCCTCGATTGGATCATGGTTGCGATCTCCTCCACTTCTAGCCTAATTTCATTCATCCTTAATACGAGGTCACGGTATTGAATTATAGGTTCCTAACCGCCAATTTGGATATCTTCTTCAAACTTAAAGGTTTAGACTTCTATCCAACTTCCAATGGAAACCTAACTTAGAAACTACAAGAACAACACTTAAACAAACATTAGTACCTATCAATCTCCATTGTCAAGATCAAAAGAGGTCTTTGACTTAGGTTTGACCAACCTAGTTTGACAATATTTATACCCTTATCCTCGTGGTGAATGTTTGTAATATTTGGAATATGTGATTGATGTGATGCATTAAATGAATGTTTAGGACCAAAAGCTGGACTAATTAATAACAAGGCTAAAATTATTATTTTGAACCAAAGATGTCTGAAGGTCGAATCCCTAAATTGGGGTAGTTTATGGGTGCCTAAACTCTTCTTCACAGTACCTAATTCCCAAACCTAAATAAGGTGATGATAAATGGGCATTTAAATGACTTAGGTAGGCTCAAAATTTGTCCTTGCCTAGATTTTATCCCAACCAAAGTTAGGCAGTGACTCTATGTTAATTAGGAATGGTACCAATGTATTATCCCACCTTGGTCTCCTATTGACCAACTAAACATTGAAAAAGGGCTTCTACCTTATGAGGCCTTATTAAGAATCCCTTGATTATCCTAAACACATACCACCATTTAAGGTTGTACCAATGTATGACTCTCATCCACTTGATCCCCTAATGATCAATAAAAGTAGGAGTCACAAGTAAGATTCGACTTATTCGAGCACAACCTCAAAGTTGAGGTACTCACAGGTACCTGCTAGAAAGTTGTTAAGAGCCTTGCTACCTACTAGTGAGCTACCAAGAGCTTTAGTACTTGCTAAATAGATGTTAAGGAGATGACATGTCCTAGTACTTGCCATAGGGTTGTTGAAAGACAAAATGCAATGTTAGCACCTGCTAGAGAGATATCAGGAGCCTTAATCCCTATTAGGGAACTGTTTAAAGCCTTAGTATCTACTAGAGGGCTATTGAGGAGATGACATGTCCTAGTACTTGTTAGAGGGCTATTGAAAGATGAAATGCAACATCAGTACCTACTAAAGAGTTGCTAAGGAGATGATATGTCCTAGTCCCTGTAAAAGGGTTATTAAAAGATGAAATAAAAACTTAGTACTTACTAGAGAGCTATTAGGAACCTTGGCACCTACTGGAAGAGCTACTAAGGAAATTGTACTCTTACATATCCTTTTCTAATATTTACATTTATATTGAGTTATGTCTTGTACAATAGTTATTTATCAAATGTTATTTCTCAAGTCCTATAAAAGAGGGGGCAAACTATGAGCATTAGAATTTAGATTATTAGAATGTAAGACTGATGAAGAGAAACTAGTTGAATCCTTCCCCAAAAAGGTGGAGGAAATAATACCCAACAAATGGTAGAAGCTTGAAAGAGCCTTGAATCAAACCTACCTCTCAAACATCCTAAACTAAGAAAGCCTATAAAGGGCTGAAGAAATGGCATATACAACCATATAGTTAGCTATACAGCCAACTAAAATGCTATTAATAATAGTCTGTACAAATAACTCATGAGGGTCTAGTAGCAAGAAGCTTCTAGAAAAATGATTAATCAAGCCTAGATGGTTATACAAACAACTCAAGGTTTGTATAGACAATCTTTGATATGTACAAACAACTTCTAAACCCTAAACTCTAGAATATTCATTGGTCTTATTTTTAGAAAGTGAGAGAAATAAAGTAATAAAGTGTAATATGTGTGATGGGCATAGTTGCACCCCTTCCCATTTATAAATACCCTCTATTTGGAAGTGAGAAGGGAGGCTAAGAAAACCATAAGGAGACCCTACTAAATTGAAAACTTACCCTTAAAATAGTTATGCCTTAATAGAAATCTTGAACGTATTAGCTTTGGCCTAAGTGATTCAAGGTAAAGTTCAAACTTAACTTTATCTAATCATTATTTCCTTTACACATTTAGAGAAATTCTTATACTAAAGGCTAAGAGATAAAAACTAGGCCACACCAAGACTTTTCTCTCTCTCCCTTTTTTTATCCTCTCCTTCTTTTCTTCTCTTTCTAATATACCTGAGACAAACCTAATGATCTATACAAATATTTAGTTATATGTACAAACTACTATGTGGTCTATATAAATCACTAGTTGGTCTATATAAACCGATAATACTATTTGCATGCACTTTTCATAGTAGTCTTTGCCTTTGCTTTCCTTTGTGATTTTAGACTTTCTTTTTATTTTTTAAGCCTAACAATTAGAGAAATAGGGTAGGTTGCAACAACAAATTACCCTCATCTCTCATCTTTAGGCTATGCTTCACAAATGGACTTAATTTATGTCATAACTTGCATTCTCCATGTTATGTTTACCTTATTTTCTTATTTTATGAGTTTGGTTATGAATGAAAGTGATAGGAAAAGGCTCACGAGACCTATGACTCCTTGATTCATTATTGTTTGATAGGTATTTATGGTGTTCATTTTAGTATTTTGTCATTTTAATCCATCACACAACCTTAAATAATGTTAAGTTAGCCCTTATATGAGTAACTTGCCCTTTTCACCACCTTAGTGGAATGGGTAGTTGAATGATTCATATTTTAAGGACCGTAATTTTTTACTCTTAATATGTTTTACACTTAAGTTATCTCGATCCTTTTGGTTTATTAGTTGTCTCCTTACTCTACCTTACATCCTAGCCTCATCCATGGCTAGGTGTGCTACTTACATTACTCTTTGCACATCTAACATACTTAAGGCACTTTGGGAGAGGATTTTAGGATCCCTATAACCCCATCATTTGACATTACATTTTGTCTAAGTATGCTTATCCCTTCATTTACATGTTTTCTACATCATACACCTCTATTGATGCATGTTTATATAGCTAATGTATTTTGCAACCCATTGCATATTATTAAAACATAAAGATATGTTTAGGATAGTAGGTTGAGACCTTAATTGACCTTATAAGGTATACGACAATAGGTACCTAAGGATAAGTGACATAGGTGTTCCCACGACAAGGTAAAAGTGATATGATTCCCACCATAATTTGATTTGATTAGGTTTAAGGATTGTTTTTCTTTAGGTTTAATCTATGTTTTGAAGACTAACTTATATTTGTCTTTATAGTTTCAAAGGGTCAATTAGTGCATATTTTATGTTTATTCATTTGATTGCATGATATTCCTCTCTCTTATGCTTAATGATGTACCCCTATCCCTATGGTGAATGTTTGTATTATTTAAATGATATGAATTTATGGACATATGCTAGATGTATGTTTAGGATCATTTAAGATAGACTAAGTAATTAAGAACATTAAAATTATAAATATGAACCAAAGAACCTAAGGGTCAAACCCCAAAGTCTAGGCAATTTAGGGGTGCCTAACATCTTCTCAACATTGTACTCAAGTTTTGAACTCGATCTCTAATGGATGAAGATAAGTTAGGCCTTCTAGTTAACTTATTAAGGCCAGAACCCATCAATGCCTGAAATTTTATACCAACCAAAGTACAGTGGCAACTCTAGTCAAGTATTCGAGGTAGTACCAAAGTACCATTCCTCTTCAGGCCCCCATTAGTCACTAGATTTCAAAGGAGCTTCTACCTATTAAGAGACCTTTTTAAGGATCCCCTAATGATTTAAAAGTGTGCCATTAAAAAGGGTTGTATAATGAATGACTCTTATTCTCTCAACCCCTTAATAATAAATAAAAATTTAGGAGTTGCAAGTAAAACTTCACTCATTTAAGTACAACTATAAAATCTAAGTGCTCATGAAATACAACCATTTTTTTTACCAAGCTTAAAGAGAATCTAACACTCACCTTTTCATGGGCTCGAGAGAATAAAATCATCTTAATGTTCTTGCAAACTAAACAATAACATTTATAATCATATAAAGAAATGATCCTTAGTCAGTATTTGAGCCTTTAGAATAGCTAGCAATATACACTTAGTTCTCAAGAACACTTATTCTCAAACAACTTTACCGCTTGTTACAAATTCTCATAAAACTCATTCTATCTAAAATATAAAGATAAATCCCTTTTATAAAGCACATAAAGTTCTTTTAGGCTTTCTTTAAATCTCTAACCTTTTAGAGGTCTATATGAATATCTTTACATATAAAGCCCCAAAAAACTAGTTGATAGACACAAGAAATCATCCTGTCAGCTTTTGAAAATATAATTGTTATAGCCCTTCAATTGTTGGAAATTCGCAATGGCCATTGACTATTTCAATGACTTTTTTCACTAGGTGTTGAATTATAATTGATCTTATATTCTGTGATTGTTGAAATTCCTCCATGGTCGTTGAATGTCTAATGGATTAAGATATCATCTCTATAGGGCATTGGTTCTATCATTGGGTGTTAACACTTTTCTTTATAATGGTCATTGGGATTATGATATGGCAGCTAAGCTTCCTTCCAAATCAGTTAAATGAGTTATGATATTTCTTAGAGGTTTTTTTTAATTGACCATTGGTAATGCCCCATGATTGTTAACTATTCCATGGTTGTTGAAATGCTTCTCTCGATCGTTGAAATGTCTAACACAGCTATTATTCTTTTTTTTTTCCTTTGTTTATGCTCTTGCACACTTTTTTGGTCTTGAAGTTTCTTGGATGCTCTTAGTCTTTGCTTTATATCTCTTTTCTTAGGTGTTTACCTTTATCTTTAAAAGCAAAGTATCTAAGGGATCAATATCTCCTTATACTCTTCTTTTCTTTTTAAAGCATTTAAAGGATCGACATTATCCTTATGCAAAATAAGGCAGAGTCCTAACAAACACAAATATTCAAATCTAAAAGTTAGAACTTCTCAACATTTTATTATCTTTCAAAATACATATTTCAAATAAATGGTTAAGGCAAGTGCCTTATCAACATTATCAATGTATATTGTATCATATTACATATATAATTTAGAAAGGGAAAAAATATGTAATATAATTTAAGGTATTACTAGCAATAAACTCGTGCATTATGCAATATGATTATAATAATAAATTTAAAATAAATTTAATATTTATTTTATCAAATATTTAGGTAATTAATTGAATAAATAAAAATAATTTTTAAAAATCGTTATTACTTATAGTATATTATTATTTTATAAAATTTATTTTTTGTTTATATTTTTTCAAATAAATAAACTAGTAAAAATAAAGAATTATAATTAAATTAATTATAATTAAATTAATATAATAAATTTTAATAATAATATAATTATTTCAATAGAAATAAAAAAAATTTGTAGTTTTACTTTGTTCTTTGTAAACTATTTTTTCTTTTTAGTTCTTTTGTTTATTTATGTAGGAACTTAAATACTTATTATTATTATTAAAGTTCTAAAAAGGATTAATCTTAAGAATTTTTTGTATAATAATTAAAATTTATTATTATTTATATTATATTATTATTTTTAAAATATTTTATTATTTTATTAGACTTTTTTAAATAAATAAAATAGTAAAATGAATAATTATAATTAATTACTATAATACATTTTTATAATAATAAGATTATCAATATAAAATAAGAAAATTGATAGTTTTTATAACATCTTAGATTTTTTATAAGGATTATTTTAGTGATTTAGATATTAAGGGCATCTTTTCTAATTTATTTTGATTTATATATGAGTTAGAAGTATAATTAGAGGTTTTGGATATGATAAGTGACATCTATAGGTGATTATAATCATTTTGAGTATAATATTGATATATATTTTAAAAATATTTAAGTAATTTTATCATAAAGGGTAATTTTTATTGAGTAATTAATATTAATTAATTATTTAAATTATTTATTAAAGAAAATAATTATTAAATTTTATTATTAGATTTGTAAATTTATGATCATTTAATTAATTGATTTTATAAATCAAAATATTATTTAATTGAAGATTGAATTAATTTAAAAGTTAAGTGTGTATGTGTATGTTCATGTGTTGTATGAGAAGGGTAGAGGCTAAAGATGCATAAGGGTGGCAATTTGTGTCGTGTTATATTGAGACATGTGTATAATATAAAAATGTCCAACCTGATCACGACCTGTTTAACTAATCAAATCAAAAGTTTCAACTGTAACACAAATATTTTTATGAATCAGGATACATGATACGATCCATATAACTCATTTAGTTAATTATGTTATAATAGATATTAATATGTCATGACATTAAAATATATAGAAAAAATTTAAAAGTATTTAATTTTTAATTGAAAAAATATAGAACAAATATCGAAAATGTAAACAAATATAATATTGGATTCAAATATATTTTCATATATATATATATATATATATATATATATATATATACATTTACTTAAATCATGTTTAAACATATATATTTGTGCCATATTATATGTTAACTCATTAACTAGAATATATAATTGTGTTTAATCATGTGAATTACGGATTAGACAAGTCAACCCATTTTAACTTGCTTTTGTATAGTGTCATAAATGGACTGCCTCATTTTACAATCTAACCTATTTATGTAAAATCCAAACTTAGTTAACTACGTGTCATATCGAATCAATTAACTGTGTTGTGTCAAAAATTGTCGGCCCTAGAGTTGCACCACCCCAAAAAAAAAAAAAAAGACCAAAAAAGAGAGAGGACGAGAGGGGAAAAAAATGAAGAAAAAAATTATGACTTATTCATTGGTATTTTTTGAAGTTCTTCATCAATTTATTGGAATTTTTAGTAAATTAATTTAATTTATATTTTAAAGTTATTATATTTTATTTTAGATTATTTTAGTTTAATTTTGATCGATTAAAATTAAATAAATCAATTAGGTTGATTACAAGTGATTTTAGGATTTCAACTAGGTTTTTGCTTAAATTTAAATTGGAGATATTTATTTCATTAAAGTCTAATGAAGGCATAAATATTAATTTTAAATCTATAATTTTAATGTATAATAACAGTGATTTGACCGTTTATTGGATCAATCATAAATAATTGAATGTTTTATATAAATATATTTGATGATATAAATCTTTTTTACGGTTACAGTTTTTCAACAAGAATTTATAAATTTTATATTTAGAGCTACAAAATTATTCACCATTGATCTTTTTATATTTTAGCATTCTAACTATCTAGTTTTATGATTAAAAATCTTAGGTTGAATCAAAGGTGAAAAATATACTTATGAAAATATATAACTTTTATTTTTCACAAACTATTTAATAATAGACCTATGTAGTACAATTATAAAAATAAAATATTTAAAATAATAAATGATAATATTTTAATCTCAAATTTTATATGAAGTATTTGAAATATATCTAATATTATATATAAAATTTTTAGAATACTTAAAATATATAACTTTAAGGACAATTTTGATTTATTGTACTATAGAAGCTATTAAGTAAAACAATCCTTTTGAGGATGCAATTTAAAATAGTAGATAATATCAATTTGATATCAAATTTTATGTGAAATATCTTTAATATGTTTATAATGATATAAAATTTTTTAGAATTTTAAAATAATAGATATATTAGTTTAAGACCAAAATATATTTGTTGTCCTATAAAACTATCAAGCAGGACAATCTATTTTAGGTTATAATTAAAAATAATAAATGACTTTATTTAGATTCAAAATTCTGCATGAAGCATCTGAGATATATTTGGAGCAATATATAATTTTTATAGAATTTTTAGAATAATTACAATATTTATCTTGATAGAGTATTATATGATGTCCGTTACGGACTAATAATTGGGGTAACTTATGGTATTAAATATATAAGAGACAAATATTATAGAATTAAATTTAGAGATTTATTGAGAATTATTTTAGATTATTTCTAATTTCTATATAAGTTATTTTGGATTGAAATTTAAGTTATTTCGGAGGTAATATAATTAGATATTTTGTGGTTAATAAGCTAAAAAATAAAATTATAACTTAAAATATTAGGTTGTAAATTATAAATGAAATATATTAGTTCATTAAAAATTATAAATATATTTATATTTTATAGTTAGAATTATAATTCTAGTAAAAATTTTATGTATTAATTATATGCTTTTAAATGTACTCATATAATAATATAGATAGTCTTATCGGGAGTGAATCCATTTATGTAGTTATACATTGGTGATTATATTTAAATGAAAGATTATATGAATACACTTAAATTAAAAAAATAAATAATTGATTGTATAATTAGATTTATGTACATATTTATTTATGTGCCTAGAAGTCTGAGAATATATGTTATACATGTATAATTGTATATTATATGTGTATAGTTGTGCTTAATGGATTTATTAAAAGTTATTTGTTATGTATATTGTGATTGTTGTTATGTGTTGTGTTGAGGCAAAACAAGGACTTGAACTTTCATGGTGCACCTAGGTCAGACGTATATGTGTGTATAAATATAACTACTTAGAATGATCTAGTGTGTACTTCACTGTCTCCTCAAAGTATATGTATATATGGGCTATAAAGTCTTATATATTATGTATGAGCTACAAAGTCGTATATGTTATACGTGAGCTACAAACCTTATATGGATCATTTATCAATTCTATCTTAGCGTTCTCCCATATATATAGCTTTGTAAAATTAATTATTATTCTTTATTTATTTGATTTGCACTCGTAATTGATTTATCATGTTTACTTAAACTTTATCTTGTGATGAGTTTGTGTACTATTGTTTGTCTATTTATTATTTTACATAAATTTTATAAAGAGGTTAGAAGGTATCTTGCATCATATAATGTATCATTGAGTTGTGATTATGTTCTCCTTTTCATAACTTAGTTTTGCAGGTCTTCATTATTAAAAAACAAGACTATTTATTTCTCCAAGTTGAGCTATTAAAGTTTATAAATAGGCCTAGTGATTCAGAAAATCTAAAAGTATGTGTGTATTTATAATTATAGCCCAAATTTATAAACTTTATAATTGAGATCTATTTTTTAATTTTAGTAACAATTATATCCTAATTACAAAATTAGGAGAAAATGAATGTACTTATTACCTATTTATTAATTAATTTTTTATCAATTAAATATCAATTATAGCTTAATTACCATTTAATTAATTAAATTACAATTAATTATAGTCTAATAAACACACTTTTTTCTTCTAAATTTGTAATTAGGCAATAATTGTTACCAAAATTCAAAAATGAGTCTCAATTGCAAAATTTATAAGTTTGGGTTGTAATTGCAAAGTTTATAAGTTTGGACTATAATTACAAATACGCACATACTTTTAGATGTTATGAATCATTGGGCCTTATAAATATATTTCCTTCAAGGGTTATTTATGATGACTTGATGATCCAAAAAATCTAAAAATACGTGAATATTTACAATTATAGCCCAAACTTTTAAATGACTTGATGATCCAAAAAATCTAAAAATACATGAATATTTACAATTATAGCCCAAACTTTTAAAATTTGTAATTGAGACCCATTTTTTAATAATTTAAATAACAATTATAGCTCAATTAAAAAATTAAATAAAAAAGTGAATCTAACGATTCAAAAAATCCAAAAGTATGCACGTATTTACAATTATAGCCAAATTTATAAATTTTGCAATTGAGACTCATTTTTGAATTTTAGTAACAATTATAGCCTAATTACAAAATTAGGAGAAAATAAATATGCTTATTACCTATTTATTAATTAATTTTTATCAATCAAATATCAATTATAACTTAATTATCATTTAATCAATTAAATATCAATTAATTACAGCCTAATAAACACACTTTTTTCCCTTAAATTTGTAATTAGGTTATAATTGTTACTAAAATTCAAAAATGGGCCTCAATTTCAAGTTTATAAATTTGGGTTATAATTGCAAATACACGCATACTTTTGGATTTTTTAAATCATTAGGCCAAAAAAGTGTGCCCAATCTGATATGACAAATGATTTAGATAAAAACAATTACTTATAAATTACACATGGGATTTCCATTAACTCAACCACTTTACCTAAGTTAATTAACCTAAATCAATTAATTCATTCACTTAATCTATTAACTCATTCACATAACTTAGTAACATAAGAGTCGCTCTTCTTCTCCAACAGTTGTAGACAAATATGACATGAAGCCAAAATTCAAAAAGATGATTTGATAATTGTAGTTTAAGTTTCAAACTTTTTTAAATGCAAATGGACATTACAAAGTTGATCCAGCTTGCACCTGAATTTAATCTAGGTTGATAAGTACATGTGACTATGATGGACTTAGGTAGCCAATGGGCAGATGAAATGCTTTTGCAAACTGTTATGGCTTTCATAAAACGTGGTTTGGGAAAAGCTATAACAATTCTTTTTTGAATAGCCTGAAGTATTTATGCTCGAGATTTACCACAGGCAAGGCTCACTAGATTATCCATCTTCAAACTAAACTTTGGTATCCTTCTCTCTTTAACTTTTGTTTCATTAATATTAGCAATTAATGAATAAAGATTCAATCAAAATCCTCAAAATTTGCATTTAACAGACACATTCATTCAATACCATTCCTTAAGATTTTTACACATTTTTCATTTTTTTTGTTCTTTTTCTTCTCTTCAAATCATATCAATCTCTAACTTTAACTCTCTTTCAAACCCACTTTACCATCTCCTTCTTGAAACCTAAAATCCCAACAACTTAATCAATCTTATTTGCTCATCCTTTAGGCAACATAGTAACCAGTTGGTCTTTCTTTAAAAAGACATGAATGGCCTACTTTTTTCTTTGGGAACTAACAAAATCAAAAGGATTTTAGTGAGGTGCAATTTGATTCTATTTCAGCTCATACTTTCTTAATTGGATTAAAAACGATTTGGGTCTTCAATCCACTACCCATAACTATTGTCTCCTAGTTCACACCTTGACTTCATCTAAGAAATTCAAGAAAACAATGAACTTTTGGATTGAATTGATTGGGATGGTTAAAGATTGTTCTTCTAGTGAAGATTTGTTTCGAATTTTGGTTTCATATTGTAAAGATTGTAACTCAGTTATGTGGATGAGTTAACTAAGGTTTTAGGTTAAGTGAATGAGTTAATTGATTTAGGTTAAGTAACTCAAGTTAAATGATTGAGTTAGTGAATCCATGTGTAATTTATAAGTAATTTTTTTAAATTTTTTTTATTGAATAATTTGTTACTTCAGTACTTGACACACTCCTTTTACATTAATTTTGTAATTGGGCTATGGTTAATACTTAAATTCAAAAATGGTCTTAATTGTAAAATTTAAAAGTTTGGGTTATAATTACAAATACTCTCGTACTTTTAGATTTTCTAGATCATTAGGTCATTATAATTAAGTTTTTTTTTTTGTTTTTGTATTTAGTAGATGATCCTTTTGTATTTCTTTTTTTAAAGGTTTATTGATAAAAAAAATCTAAACATTTGCGAGTTTTGATAATTATATTCAATTCTTTTAATTTTGGTAAATTTAGTCAATTTTACAAAGTTCTTAACAATTATAATTAATTTGGGATTTTCGTCAAAATTAGATGACATTATTGATGATGTGTTATCTATGTAAAATTTAATTTTAAAACTAATGGAACATACTGAACATATTTTTCTTAAAATTTAATTTTATATGGATGACATATCATGACCATGTCATCTAATTTTGATTTAAAATTTAAATTTCTCATAATTAATAAGAACTTTATAAAATTAGCTAAATTTACCAAAAAAAGAATTAAATGTAATCATAAAAAATTAATACAATATATCTGATAAGTTGTCATTTATAGATTGAACATATTTTCAAATAATTTATATTATTAGGATTCACTTTTGCTTATTTTAAATTATTTTTTATTCAATTTTATATACATGTAACTAGTGAGGTTGAGAATACGACCTTAACTTCATGCTGGTCATATGCCTCTCAAATTTAGATCAAATTTATTTTTTTTCTTTATAATCTTGTTTGAAACAAATCAAATAAGAAAAAAAATTCTATTATCTAGAATAAAATTTTAAATTGATAGAATTCAATTAAATTATACTATTTGAAATAAATCTATCATAAATTGAATTTATTTTATTTCCTTAAATTTCATTATTTATTTAAAGAAATATAGCGCTAACTTTAAATTATAAGGTTAGTGAATAATTTATCTAAATTTTTAATTAGAATGAATTCTCTGAAAGTCTAATATATTTTGACTTAATTTGACATTTTCATCAAAATATATTTTTTTTAAATAATAGAATTGAATTTTTTTAAATATAAACTTTCTAAATAAGAGAATCTTTTATATAATTATTTTCTATTAAATTCTTTCAAAATCTGAGTTCGCAAACAAGGCCTATAGGTTATTTTCTTTCTCTTTAGCTTTTTAAATTTTTTTCTTACTATATAGAAAAATTTATTATTGTTAAAATCCTAAAATGAATTAACATGATAAATTTTCTATGTTATTAAACTTTTGAAAATATTTTTACTTGAATAACTTGCTATTAAACTTTTCAAATTATTTTTAGGTAAAAGACTTCTATATTATCAAAATTTTTAATATTTTTCAATTAATTACATAAATTAAATATTTAATATTAATAAAAAATATATTTTATTATACAATATTACTAACACAATTATTTGATAAATGATAAACACTAATTTAAAACTGAAGTTAAAATAATTATATACATTCCTTCATTCATTAATTATTTATTGAAGGCATCGTTAATGTCAATATATATTATTAATTACAGTATCATAGTTAGTTTAAATTATTATTTGTCATTTGTCAAATAATTATATATAACATAATCAAATGTTATTATTTTATATTATATTACAAAAAAACCATATCAAAAAAATTTAAATAAAAATTAGAAAAATCAACTGTCATATACAAATACTTTTTAAAATAAAAAAATTAAAACTCAGAAAACAAAAGATTCTAAATAGAAAGTTAATATCATATAAAAAACTTTTAACAACAAATTAAAAAAACTTAAAAAATAAAATTCATAAATAACTTCTAAATAGGAAATTAGAAAAATGTAAAAACTAAAAATTCTAAATTGAAAGTTAAGATTTAAATTAATTTTATTGATTATTTAGAATTTTAAGTATATGAGATTTAATGGCTATATAATAGATTGTTAATAATTATTTTGTTCAAATTTAATAAAATTTTTCTTAAAATTATGTCACACAAGATTAAAAATATGAATTAATAAATAATCTTTATTATAACCACCTTACGTATGTAAATATAGTTTGTAATTGTTTGTTAATTTTATTTTTAATTATGAAATACTTATATTATTTGTTTGATTGATTGGGAGAAATTATTTTATCTAAATTTAATAAATTTTCACTTAAAATTTTATTGCATAAGATTAAAAGTACAAATCAATAGTAAATTTTTTTATTACCAAGATGTTTGACATTACTATTGAAAAAATCTGATTTTATGATAAAAAATATAACAAAATTTTTTTTCTAATTGATTATAATTTTTTTAATATGAGTTTTATGAGTAAAAAATTTGATTGTGAAAAGAATTTATTTTTGAAGTTTTTATCCATATCAATTTTTTAATTATAAAACTTATATTTTTAAAAAATCTATAATCATATGTGAGAAATTTTTTTGATATTTTTTGTTTTAAAATCAGATTTTTCAATAATAATGCTAAACATGTTACAACTATTTTTGGTACATAATTACAATTTTTCAAATTTTTTTTCTTATTTATTCAATTAATAATAATTTTTTTATAAAATAATAATTAAATTTTAATTTTATTATTTATTTTAAATATTCATTTAATTAACTAATTATTTAATAAAATAAATGTTAAATTTATTATTATAATAGGAGTGCACAATATGCACATTGACAATTAATTTTACTTTAATTTTTAGTTGCATATGAGTAATAGATAATAATTTATTATAATTATTTTGTATATAATTATAAATTTTAAAAAATTTATTTTATTTTGTTATTTTATTTTATTTGTTTTTTATAAAATAATAATTAAATTTTAATTGCTATTTATATAGTATCATTTTATTATTCAATTAATTATTTAATAAAAATAAATATTAAAATTAAATTTATTTAATATATATTATTATAGTGTAAGACAGAGATTCACGGTACTTTATTTTCGTCCCTTTTCTGTCCCTCCTACTTTATCCGCCGCTTTCCATTGTGTTGCTACGTCAACAGCAGGCTTTCATGCGCATGGCCTCCTTTCGATGTCTTATCCCTCGTCGCTCGTTGTTACCAGTACTCTCTCTCTCTCTCCACATGTACTTTCCTCAGATTTAATGTTTTTTTACTTGCAGGATAGAAGCACTTCTCCTTTCGGCCTTCACTTCAACTTAGGGTTTGGAGAAAGCTTTTGTAGCTACAATGCTGTCCAGTCGACTGAGGCAACACTATTGAAATTAGAAGAGGAAGACAGGCGATGTGAAGTAGGTACCAGTTCTAGTCTTTATGATGATGACATTGCCAAAATTCGTCGGGAGTTCGATGCAGCGAAGCAGAGTTTTCTCAAGATTCCAGAGGCCTTTAAGGAAATGCCGAAAATGAATCCTGAAGGTTCTATAATTTCTAGGCCGCATTTGTTTTTTTTTTTTTTTAAATTTTCTGTCATTCAATTCTAATTACTAATTGCCGTCTTATTTGATGAATTAGGCATCTATGTTAATAAGAACGTTAGACTTGATAATATTCAAGTTTATGGGTTTGATTATGACTATACATTGGCGCATTACTCTGCTAACTTGCAGAATTTGATATATGATCATGCCAAGGAGCATATGGTTAATGAGGTTAGTTTAGGCTCTTTTTCTTTCTTTCTCTCGTTCTTTTCTCTTTTTCTGTTTTTCTAAATTCGCTGTTCAAATCATACAATTCTGTTGTATGATTATTATTTTTCCCCTTTGCAGTTTCGGTATCCTGAGATATGCATGAATTTCAAATATGATCCAACTTTTCCCATTCGAGGCCTCTATTATGACAAGAAAAATGGTTGTCTGCTGAAGTTGGATTTTTTTGGGTCTATTGAGCCTGATGGTTGCTACTATGGGCGTCGCAAGGTATCCTTCTGCTTATTGTTTGAAAACTTGTTACTATTATTAGTATCATCTAGCATGCTTTCTTTAATTCCTAATGATGACGCCTTGAAGATTTTATTTGCTAATAATGACCCATTCAGACGAAACTTAATACACTATATAAGACCCTCATGAACTTCTTTCTTAATCATTCTCTTGAGGACATCAAACAGGTGCTGCATTATGTTTGTTCTTGGACTGTATTTTAGAGTGCAGGAATTTTTATTTTTCAATTCTATACTTGCCTATGTTTTGATTAGAGGATTTTTTTTTTTGTTTTTGGTATCCTCACAACTATTTATGACTGTAAAACCTTGAAATCCTATCATGCTGTTGTTGATTCAACCACTCGCAATATGATTCTGCATTTTTTCCAAATTTGGATCAGTCAACTTTGGATCTAAAAACTCCTTTCATATCTTTAAATTGCTCCTAAATTCTCTTGAACATCCTATCTTTCACTCGCTACTTAGCTTGTATATAATCTCATTACTTTGCACATGATATGACTACTTCTCCTACCTCTTCCAAAACTATAATGAATGCTACAAACACTAGACTGCTTGATAGATAGATTATTCCATATGTAATCAGATTAATAATTTGATGCTGGTTCAGCACTAGGGATATTCTGTGTTAAAATTTAAGCCTAGACGACTGAGGCTTTCTTTTTCTATTATTTAGTAGGCTGGAAAATTTTAGGGGTAGAAAATGCTTAGGATTGAACTCCTAAACTAGACTACTAGACCAATGGCGAGTGTAAAGCTTTCTTAGTAAGATTTAGTCCTAGATAGTGTGAGGCAGGTAATATATGTAGTTTATTATATTTTTCATTCATCTTTGAGCCTTAATTTATTGAGTTGTACAAGTTCCAACTCTAGATTCTAAAAATTAGTTTTGCACAATGCCTTCATTGCAATGCTGTAGTGAAAATATTGTAGTTTTGTTTAGCCACTAATTGAGTATCTATATGCTTTATGAGGAAATACATTAATTATTGTATTTTTCTTTTTCACAGCTTAGTATGAAGGAAATAGAACAGATATATGGCACACGGCATATTGGTCGTGACCAAGCACGTGGGCTTGTTGGCTTGATGGATTTCTTTTGCTTTAGTGAGGTTTGTTTCACTTTCTTTCCACTATGACTTGTGAAAAAAAAAAGGAGTCTTGATGGTGCCAATTGTAGGTACATCTTTAACCATTCATGTGTAATTAAGCATTTCCATAGGTTTGGATGTAAATGACACATTTTGTGATCTTAGGAGCTGGGCCTTTTCTCTCTCATGAGAAGCAAAGATTCAGGATATCCACATCATTTTTTCTTCACCTCCAAAAGATTTGATACAAGCACCTTTATAAGTTGTCCTTGATGAAGAAGAAATAAGAGAGTTTGAAAGTCATGTGGATGCTAATGCATGTGAACATATTGAAGATATTTTCAACCTAAAAATTGAAATCACATATTTTTGTTAGAATAATTGGACAAAAATGTGTTATATAGAAGTTTTTTTGATATTTGTGTATAATATTTCCCTTTTACGTGCCAAGATATTGTATCTCCTAAGATTTAAGATTTATCTTTTCCATGAGTAGAACTACCTAATTGGACATATCTTATGATCTAGATATTTTATTTTGGGATTTTGAAATTTTGATCACATTTTAGAAGTATCTGGCATGTTATGTATCTAAGGAAGAGTGTATTTGATAGGAATAGGAGTACAATTTGGATGCATCATCCATGTGGAATTTAGAATATTCATCCCTCTACAGCTTTCTTGTTATGTGCTTGGTCATTGAGGTACTTGCTTGGAACTTAACAAATAAATCCTTGCCAAATCATTAAGTTGTAAATGAATTCATACTTGAGCTTGAAAATAATGATTTAATAGCGATTGGCCATTTGATGGCATTACAATAATTGTCTAAGATTTGAAAAACCAAATTAGGACCTGCATACATGGCCATCTTGTTCCCGGCTTGAATTCTTGAGATGATTTTCTGATATAACCATAGGTGTTATGACAAGTTGTATCTCACTGTTTCTTGATCTGATGGGTCTAAATTTATTGCTTTGCAATCTTAGTGGTTATCTACATTGTACCGAAATGTGAAATAGAGTGCATTTCCATGTTTCTGACACAGACACCTTGTGTGGAAGTTGATGCGAAATTTTTTGAGCCTGCTTCTGCAATTTTAAAAAAAATTGAAACATGTTTCATTTTCAGAAACATGTGTCTAGACCTTCAAATAAAAAATTGTAGAACATCTTCTGTGGTGCCGCCTCTATCGATTCTCAATTGACAAACATGCTTTCTCAACATCTGCCTTTCTTTGAGTTGATGATCAACAACAATAGCTTCCCTTTCTCCAATAATGGCAGCAGGTCATCATCTTCATAGTGGTGCTGCCTCTATCGATTCTTAATAGACACACACTTTCTCAACATCTGCTTTTCTTTGAGTTGATGATCAATGACAATAGCTTCACTTTCTCCAATAATGGCGGCAGGTCATCATCTTCATAGTGGTGACGCAAGGGGGTTTTTTGGGGTTTTTGGGCTTCACCTTCTTTGCTTCTCTATCTCCTTCACCGACTGCTATTTTCTCCGATCTGGCATGCAAAGGGAAGCATTCATATTGTTTGGCTCCACAGTCCCTTTTTCTTTATTTTTCTTCAAAGTCTTTGGTGAACTGAATTTTTGCTATTGCTAGCATAGTCTAATTGGTCTGTTCATAGCTTTCTAAAATTGGGATTTAGCTTCTGAATTTCTATTTCCATAGCTTTTCCTTAATGGTTCCGTTCCATTTAGGAATTTCCTATGTACCAAAACAAAACAATTATCAAAACATGAAGATCCTTGATGAACAAAAACACATAACAAGAGTTGAATTTGGACACCATACATGCTATTAATACATGACATTTTTAATAAGTAAAAGACAACAAGATAACCACCTAGGTAGCATGGAAATGGTAATGGGACACAGATATGACACAAAATGGACGCTCAGAAGCAGAATTTTTAAAAGATATAAGACGCGAACATGTGTGAGAAACATGCCAATATTAAAAATTATAAGGGCACAACTATAAATATAAAAAGTATAGGTATATTGTGCAAATCATATGATAATAGGTTTATATAGAAAGGGGGGAGGGTAAGGATTGAACTTGTGACCTCTTGCAATGTGACTAAGCAGTTCACATATTGGTAAAAATAATGTTCTACTTGGGTGGGTGGTTATCTTGCTGTCTTTTTCCTTATTGAAAATGTCATGTATCAGTCTTCATCACATTGCATGTATGGTGTCTGAATTCAACTCTTGTTATGTGTTTTTGTTCATTAGGGTTCTTCTAGTTTTGATAATTACTTTGTTTTGGTACACTAGGAGAGAAGGGAAAGGTTTTTTGGGGGTGGGGGGGAGAGAGGAGAGGAAGGATTGAACCTGTGACCTCTTGCAATATGAGATAAGCAGTTCGCATATTGGTAAATATAATGTTCTACCTGGAGTAAAAAAATGCCTTTGTAAACCTGTTATAACATTCATGGATATTGTTAACTGATGCTGGGTACTTAAATGTTAGGGATGATGGCATTGCAGAGCTTGACTTATTTGGAATTTAGTTGCTAAAACTTGAAGTCTGCATTTTAGGATTTCCAAATAGTGGAGATGCTATGTTGGCATTGTTGTGGCAATGCCCATGTTAAAATTATCCAAGGTTCAACTAAAAAACCAATATGCTAAAATTAAGTAAACAAGAGAAGGAATAAAGATTTAAAAAAAAAATCTAGGAGGAATGTGAAAGGAATTAGGAGAAAACACTTACCTTCTCTTTCAATGCTGTTAAACTGCTAGGGAAACACAATAAAAAGCAAAGCAAGTTACTTGTGGTTAATAAATTGATATTATTCGTTATCATTTTTCATATCATTCTTGTAAAGCTCAAATACAAAGTAACACTTGGGAGGCCATTATATTTCATGACACAATTCAAGAGAAATAATTAAAAGGATATAAGGAATGATTGGATTAAAAGAAAATCCATTAATTAACAAAATACTTTGTCATGACCTAAAATTAGGATCTGACCGGTGCTAGCTAGGTTATTTGATCAATTCATAGCATATGTCCCTAAAAAAAAAAAAAAAAAATCACTTTAGTCTCATATATATATATTATCTTAAAAACTACTTGTATAAAATCAATGATTAACAAAATCCCTATTATATTGACTAGAGTTTGACTCAACCCCCAGGGCTAGATCAATTGAATTGGAGGCCTCAGGCAAGACTTTGGAGAAGGCCTAAATTATTTCACATTTTATTTTTCCTTTTTTAAATTTTTGATATGCACTTTCATTTTTTTTATTAGACATAATTTTTGCTAAAACAATATTAAACTAAAATATATTTAACCAAAATAAAATCACAACAACAAAAATAACAAATCAATAATAAGCACTAATAATGAGAAAGATTCTTACTTTTTTTTTTTTTATGTCAAGTTAATGATTAATCAATAAACCCAATTTCAAATAGAATATAAATACAAACTAATAAAATAATGAGATAAAAAAGATAGAATTATAAAAAACATGGGAAATAGGATTTGAATCTAAATATTCAATATAAATATTTTTTAAAGTAGTAAAATAGATGGATAATTTTTTTTTTTTTTTTTTGGAAATAGAAAAGTGTAACTACTGAGAAAGCTATTGGAAAAGAGCAATAAAAAAAGAAAATTAAACAAATAAAAAGACCTAATTGAGTGAAAAGAGAGCAACAACTTTGATATTTGAGAATAGGCCTTATTGACTCATTATATTGGAAAAAATCAAAAATCAATTTTTATAAATATTACCCTTTAAAATAAATAAAAAAGTCCTTTTTTGAGAAGGGGGCCCCTCATCCATCTGGGGGCTTGAGGCAGATCAAACATCCCCTGGCCCTGCTCAAAACCCTCACTTTTTTCTGCTTTTCAATTCACCCTTGGGTACCTATACTAACGGTGTTGGAATCCTAAATCGGGTATCCTAGTACTATGTTGCATGTTCATGGACAAGGGACACATTTATGACATGACACAATACCAATATGACTGATGTTAAAAAAATTAGTACACAACACGTGTGCCAGGGACCATATTAGAGAAGTATTTGACATTGACATGATACAAACACACACCCAGGACTGAATTGTAGGGCTCCATAGTTCCAATAAAACCTTGACTCTCTAGTCTTAGCTTTGCCATCATCAATTCCAAGACACCGACAGTGTCTTCTAGTTTAGTTTTTACACATACTCTTGGTGCATTTTGAATATGTGGCAACACAATCAACATATGAAAGAGATATTTCATTGCAGAATAGTGTATGGCTTGAGGAAATGTGTTGAAAGAGCCCATATTGATAAAATGAAAAGAACCAAATATAATTGAAAATTTAAGAAAAGTTTAGGATTTTGAGAGTACTAGGTCCATAAAGAAAATGTTTTCTTCCTTCAACATCAGTCAAGTTGGGATATACCTATGTTTGCTATATGTGTGTGCTTTTGTATTTCTTTTTGGGAAATTATAGATGCAGCTTGTCTTTACAAGTGAAATAACATTGATATGGGTGTATAAATATATTCTCTGTCAAGTGCAATTACATTTTTACACATACTCTTGGTGCGTTTTGAATATGTGGCAACACAATCAACTCTTGAAAGAGATATTTCATTGCAGAACAGTGTATGGCTTGAAGGAATGTGTTGAAAGAGTCCATATTGATAAAATGAAAAGAACCAGATACAATTGAGAATTTATGAAAAGTTTAGGATTTTGAGCGTATTAGGCCCATGAAGAAGATGTTATCTTCCTTGAATATCAGTCAAGTTGGGATATATCTGTGTTTGCTATGTGTGTGTGCTTTTGTACTTTTTGCTGGGAAATTATGGTTGCAACTTGTCCTTGCAAGTGCAATAACATTGAAATGAATGTATAATTATATTCACTCTATCATGGTTGCATTGCACGGCTGCATGAATATATGGTTATTTTTTTGTTATGTTCAATGTCGTTCTATGCTCAATCTTGCATCTGGTATTTTGTATGACTTGTGATGTGAATTATGAGTTGCACATATGTGCAACACAAGTTTGTGCATGTATGAGCTTTAATGTGTGTGTGTGTGTGTGAGAGAGAGAGAGAGAGAGGGAGAGATTTTACAGTTTAGATTGAGGACTGAGATTTTACAGCTTAGATTGAGTACTGAAATAAACTAATAACTTGCAATGTCAAATTTGTGTTTTTTTTGTATTCCATCTGTGCTCATCCTTTTGTTGAGTATTCCATCTGTGCTTCTTCAGTTGATTTATAAGATTATCCTTTCGTTTTGCTAAAGCCTTATTGGTTTTCTATCTGATAAATACCTGCAAAAGTAGATGATAAAGTTACAATTTTCTCCATTCTTCTTTGAGTGTATAACCTTGTTCTTGAATAGTCCCTTTCTAAAAAATTTTCAGTTGTATGACTTGCACATGTTTTTCATCCTCTCTTCAAATACATGGCTATTTTGTTCTTATTATTGCTTTGCAGGCTTGCCTTATTGCAGATATCGTGCAACATTTCGTTGATGCTAAGCTGGAATTTGATGCATCATACATCTATCAAGATGTAAATTGTGCAATTCAGCATGTTCATCGCAGTGGGTTCGTTCACAGAGGAATTCTTTCTGATCCTTGTAAATATCTTGTAAAAAATGTATGTTAAAACTTGTACATATTTTGACTATACAATGGGTTTTACTTGGTTCTAGCTTAGTTGGAACATGCTCCTCGGACTTCTTACCTGTCCTTAAATGGGGTGAATATTTCAGGGCCAGTTACTTCGCTTTCTTAGAATGCTGAGAGAGAAGGGAAAGAAGCTCTTTTTGTTGACTAACTCTCCTTATTATTTTGTGGATGGAGGCATGCACTTCTTGTTGGAGGTAATCATTTTAGAGGAATCCAATCATCTGTCGTGTAAGACGTTAAAAGTAAAAGATAAATGGTCTATTACCTCATTACTTCTGTGGCACCGCTAGCATCTGTTTGTTTTTCAATTCATTCATTAAATTTTTCCGGGTGTGTTGTTTGTTGACTTCTTGCTTATAACAAAATGAAAGATATTGGATGTGAGTTTGATTTGTTATCATTAAGTGGTAGTTCAGAATTTTAAGTGAGGAATCTGTTCCATTTTTGATGCTATATGGATTCTGATTGCAAGTTATCTTGGGAGGTTGTTCTTGATTGTCTTTATGATATTGAGTGTATCTTGCAAACACAAATTAAGTGGATATACATGTTTGTGGCAGTCAGCTGCATAACAACCAATTTATATATGCTTTGCAGAAAATCTAAGACAGAAAAAAAAATCCGACTCTTTCGCTGTCTGTGTTTGTGTGAATGTTTCCTTATGCACATTTGTTTGTTTGAGTTGAATGCTACATTGTGGCATACAGTGTAACATTTCAATTTTCTTTGCATCCAAAGGTGTTTAAGGCAGCTTTCCATTTTTCTGTTAATGAATATTTTTGTGTACAGGAAATTTCGTTGCTTTGCTCATCTCAATGGTATATTTAATTTATTATTTCTTCAAGGACTACCATCTGCTCCCATGGACGAGGGGGGAAAACATACGTTCATCTTACTGCTTGTTAGAAATATAAGAAGTTTTAAGTGGTTTGGAAGCTCATTTAACAACCTGGTTTATATTTTCCATTATATTTTATCTATTAGTTATATTTATTGATCTATTGCAACTAGTCATTTTTACAATACTAAACATTTTGATTATCGTGTCTGATGTCAATAATGTGAATTGATGGTAAGTTTCCTTAGCTTACTTTAACTTGTTCTTTAGGATTATTTGGGTTGCAGACACTCTTGGAGGGAGCTTTTTGATGTTGTGATTGCTAAAGCCAACAAGCCAGAGTTCTATACATCTGAGCATCCGTTCCGGTTGGTTTCTTCAACCTATGAAGCTTCTTATGTGTTACTTATGTTATTGTAGTTAATATGAAACGAGACGTCGTGTTATGTTCTTAATGCTTATCCTTCCCTCTACGCTCCTAAGTTTTTCTAATGAATTAGTCGTGAACCCGCACGTAGCACAAACTACATTTATATTTGTGTTTTAAATAAATATTTAGTTAAATTTGAATGTAAAATGAAAATTTTGATTTTTTATTGTGAACAAATATTTTTAATAAATTTAATAAGTTTTCTTTTGAAATTATGCTAGAGAAGATTAAATGTATGAATCAATAAACAATCTTTTGTTATAACTATCTTCATATGTGATTATAAATTTATAAATTTTACTTTATTATTTTATTTTGTTGATAATAATTTTTAATAAAATAATAATTAATTAATTATTTAATAAAAATGAATATTAAATTTATTTAAATTTTATTATTATTTGATTGGTTGGAGAGTCAATTTCCACTCCAAAATATGCAAGATGTAGTATTCCAGTACTCTGAACTTATCTTTGGCTATATAAATATAGAATGTAAATTTTGCTTTTACTTTCATATTTTTTGACTTTTTCCCCTATTGCAATTTGTGCAATTAATTTGGTGTTATTATAAGGAATTTTTGAAGTTGTACTATCTAACTCTAGAGCTCTCTCTTAGGAAAATTAATAAGAGCAATTTTTCTGAATTTGCCATAGTAAGAGCAATTTTTCTAAGAACATTTGTACTTTGTCATTGTTAAATTAAAAAATTTGAATTACATTAATAACAAATCAAAAGAATAAAAATGATAAGAGAAAAAAATTTAATATTAGCTTAATTAATAAAGTAAACAAATTGGAAGAAGTACTTATAGGTGTGATGTTATTAATTCTTGACTCGGTGCAGTTGTGTTTTTGCTGGATTGATCTATGTTTTTGCTTTTGTGTTTGAGAAAGATGTTCTTCTTTTATAGTAAATAGAATTATTTTTAAAATATTTTTTAATTCTAATTTAAAAGAATATTATATGAAATTTTTTTTTTTGATAAATTATACAAGAGGTTTAAGTATTAATATAAGAAGTATAAGTGGAATTTATATATTACATTAGTAGTTTAAGTATTAATATTACATAAGAAGTTTAAGTATCACTTATATATTAATTAGTATGTTTGAAAATTTTCTTCATTAGGAGTAATTTTGGAATTTTCTTGATTAGAAGGTTTTTTTTATGGTAATGGACTTTTTTAATTTTCTATTTATAAATTTTTTGATATGGTAGTTTTTATAATATAATATAAATAATGGTACATGACTATATAAAATAATGACACGTGATTGTATTACATATAATTATTTGAAAAATGATAATGAGTTAAAACTAATTTTAAGACTGAAATTAATAATATATATTGATCTTTTGGGGGATTGTTTTAGAGGGATTGCAATAGTGATGAACAATGAAGGTGGGCTTCGCTTCATTGCCCACAAAAGTGGTTGGCCTTTTATAGTCAATCTGTGGGAAAAAGTAATATGTGGAGGAAACAAAAACGAAGAGATTTCTCCTCCGCTAAACAAAAGGGCCTTTTGTATTAAGAAAGAAGACTCGTTCTTTTTGCATAAGGAGTTTGTTCCCCTCCTCCCTCATATGTAGTTCATAACTTCATATTCTCAAAATTTGTACAAAAATGTAAAGTAAAACTCTAATTTCTTTACATTTATGAGTTTCTTGCATTCCAGCCACATAGAGGTGTTTATTTCTACATTTGTTAAAATTGAAATGTGAAAGGAAAAACGAAATTGCTAATGGTTGTAGCTTATCTTAAACTTTGAGGACTTGCTAAGCTAATTGAAATTATTTTTTATTCTGCATCTCCTATTTTTCTCACTCATTGTCCTTTCTGAAGTTCACTTTCACATTGATTTACAAGGAATTATATGTAATACCATCATGTAGTATGGTAATCCTTTTTTGGAACTTTTCTCTAGCTGTTATGACACAAAGAAGGACACTCTAGCTTTTTCAAAGGTGGATACATTTCTTCCAGAAAAAATTTATTACCATGGATGCCTCAAATCCTTTCTCCAAATTACTAAGTGGAATGGTCCTGAGGTACATTATATTTTCTTTTATTTTTTTTTGTTCCTTTTCCATTTCTAGTTAATTACAAATCAAATATGTAATCTTTAGGAAAACCAATAAGTCCTACCACATTATTATTAGAACAATAATTTAAATTCTTAAAATTGTCTTTTAGAGAACTCTAAGCTCTCTTGTATTCTACATTGTACCTCTTCAAAGTTTAATTGCAAATTTGATGATAAGTTATGATTTGGGGAAAAGAACATGTCTTTAATTGTAGTTTCTATCTTACCTTTGTTTAATTATTGTATTTTTGCTTTGGTCTAATGGTAATTTATATCTAAACATTTGGTGTCAGTGCGATTCTAACCTTAGCTTTAAAAATTGTCAAAATAGGTTAGAATCGTGAAATTGAATACAATGTTAGCCAATTCATGTATTTATGGTGCAATTTCTGGTTAAATTTGTGTTAAAAAATAATAAAATATATTTGAAATGCCTTTATGTTCATATAATTCACGATTATGGTCTATATGCTATTATTAATTTTGCTCAAGACATGGATTGGACTAACATTGTAATTAGTTTCATGATTTTGGTCTATTTTGATAATTTTTAAAATTTAGATCAAAATCGTAGTGACACACAAAAGTTTAGATTTAAATTAGCATTAAACTTTTTGCTTTTACGACACCTATATTATGCTTCTCTGCCTCTTAAACTTGATATATTGACCTTCATCAACGAAACTGTATATTGGTGCTTGAGAATTCTGAGTTATGGTATCTACCTTTTCTGACTGATTATCATAGCGATTATCTTTTTGCTTGATGATTTTGTTTTTGTGAAGCACAACAATGTTAGAACCTAGACGAGGGTGAAAAAATTAGAAAGAGGCCTTTATTGCATTGTTTGTTTTCTACTAATAGGTATTCAATACAAGAAAACTTAAACCAAACTTGAGGCACATAAGAATTTCATTTGTCTAATAATAGAATGTTCCATTTGTTGTTATTTGATATTGTAGATGAAGCACTTAAAAGCTATTGCAAGATTGTTTTGGTTGTACAATAAAAGTAAAAAGCCAAATTTTTACCTTTTTTTTTTAAAATAATAGTGGGTAGAAAATGATATAATTAACTTGTTTTGTGATAAATTAATAATAAATTTTGTTGCGGCAAATTTTGAAAACACTTGCGTCGTGTTTGGTTCACTGTTAACTTAAAAATTCATTTCTTTTATAAATAAAATTTTTATAGAATTTATTTGCAAATGACTTTCTGTATTTAGTATACTGTAAAATGAAACAAATTTTGTATTTGGTTTAAGAGTTGTACAAATCAATAATATATATTTCATTTTTACAAAATGCCTCTTGTGTTAATTTTTTTTTCAAATGTCACATGTAAAAAAACAAAAAAAAAAAAAAAGCAAAAAGAGGGGGGAGAGAGAGAGAGAGAGACTGAAAATGACATTTTAGCTAAAGATATTTTTGTTATAATGAAAAAATTTTTCAACTTTAGAATTGATTTGAAAATTTTATCAAATTTAATAGAATTTATGTTAGCTATAACCAATTCCGAGGATTTAATAAAATAGAATTTCAACTGAATTTTCATTTATATTAAATACAAAAATCTGAATTTATAAATAAATCCTGTAAAAACTATGAATTCATTTATATCACACACACTCTTAGTACATTTTGACTTTACAAAATAGTGTTTTGTTTTCCATTTTCATTTTATGGAAAATTTGTGTTCATTTGTATAGACAAATAAAAATTCATTTTCCTATTTAGAAAACTAGAAAATGTGCTTTTACTTATCAAAATTGCTTGCTAAAGTTAGAGAGCTAAAACTTTTATTAATTTTTTAATTGGAATTCATTTTAAGATGCAATGCATAATTAAAAGACATTATAGATTAACTATAATTTATACCATAATTAGATTTTCTTAAAGGAAGTCATTGTAGAATGAAAATTTTTTAACATAAGATTGTTATTAAAAACTTTAGATGTTAGGAAGATGTCAAACAGAAAAATTGTGCTCGGCAATGAAATTAGAGAATGAATAAATTGAAAAAGAAATAAAGATAGAGAAAAACAGAATTGAGATTTGACCAAGGATGAAAGTAAGAATTGAAATAGAAAAGAGAGAGAATAGTGGAAGGGATTGGAACATATATGCCAAATGCACCAATCCACAATAGAAGTTTTGTTAAAAATTCAACCATGAAAGCTTTGTGAAAAAATAAAAGAAATAAAATAAAATGTTATCAAGTTTGGGATTCAAAGGAAGTAATAGGCATTGAAGTGAGGAAAACAAAAAAAACCACTGTCTTTTCTCAGTAGAAAATAAGGCAATCGTGATGAATGAAGACATTAGAAAACATGCTTTAGCTGTTTTCCAAGGGTCATTTATAAGATGGAAAACAAGGAACGTTGGTTTTCCAGAAAATTTTACATTTAAACACAAAACTCTAGTTTGTAGTTTCTTGCAAAATTCTTCTAGGAAAACTTCCATAGTTTTGTACAAGTAAAAACACCCTTTAAAATTTGGATAAGAAAATAAATTTTATTGAGAAAAAAAGAAGGAAGCACCATGCTGAATAAGTAATCCACATAAAAACATAGCACATCACTACAAGCAATGGCTTGAATAAACGCTAGAAAGTAAGCCTCTGGAATCGAATTAGATAACAAGCAAAGGACTCCTTTTAAAAGCTTTATGAGCATGTGGCAAAAAAGGCCACCTTTTCCTACAACAAATTGAAGGACTAGCTCTTTTTCTTATTAAGTTGATGTGAAATTAGATGATTTTATTCATATAAACAACGACATATATATGCACAACATTGAGATACTAATTAGGAAGACTTCTTAATTACAAATCTTCTAATTAAGTATCTACAAATATTTACAATGTCCACAGTTGTAGCACTCTCCCTTAAGCTAGAGCATAGATATTAATTATGCCAGCTTGTTAGAAATATAATTGACCCTAGCCCCATTGAGATCTTTTGTGAAAATATCTCCAAGTTGTTCTCCAGTTTCCACATCCTATAGAAATCAGATTTTGTTGCATTTTTTCATGAACGATGTGACAATCAATCTCAATATGTTAGTTCGTTTATGAAACATAGAGTTACAAGCGATATGAAGAGCAACTTGGTTGAAACACCACAGTTTTACTAGTATTGAGACTTTAAGGCCTATTTCATTTAAGAACTGTTATATCTACATTATTTCACATACAGACTGTGCCATAGCTCTATATTCTGATTGTGCACTAGATCGAGATATAACATTTTGCTTTGTACTTTTCCATGAAATCAGATTTCCTCTGACAAAAACATAGTAACAAGTAATAAATCTTTGATTAATCTTGGACTCCACCTAATCTGCATCTGAGAAATACTTGATGTGAGTATGTCTGATTTTATATGGTATTCCTCATTTAGTGTTCGCTTTAAGTAATATAGGATTTGTTCCAAGATTGCCCAGTGATGAATAATACGAGAAGACATAAATTGATATACAACACTAATAAAATATGCAATATCAATAAGATAATACAATTCTCCAACCAGTCTTCTATACGTCTCAGGATCTTAAAACAAGTCTCCATCTTTTGTGAGCTGTAGATCAAGAAGCATTCTTGTCACCTCAACTCCTAAATAATACTATAGTGCGCCTAAATTTTTCGGGTGAAACTGGCTTTGAAGACAAGCGTTGAGAGATGAAGTTCCCATTGTATCAATTCCAGTAATGATGATATCATCTATATACACAACAAGAAGAATGATGCTAAAAGGAGATTGTTTAAAGGAAACAAAGTGATCGGACTTGCGTTTATTCATCCCAAACTTCTCCATTACTTAACTAAATTTGCCAAATCAACCATGGGGACTTTGTTTTAAACCATACAAGGATTTACGAAGATGACAAGATTTCCCATACTTCCCTTGAGCAGCAAATCCTGAAGGTTGCTCCATATAGACTTCTTCTTGAAGAGCACCATGTAAGAATGCATTTTTGATATCTAACTGATGTAAAAGCCAATTATGAATAGTTGGTAGAGAGATAAATAAGCGAATAGAGGTCAGCAGAGAGAGTGTCAAAATAATTCACACATAAGTTAGGGCATAGCCTTTAGCCACAAGTTGGGCTTTAAGTCAAGCAATGGAGCCATCAAAATTAAATTTGACTGCAACACCCATTTACATTAGACTGTTTTTTTCTACAGGTAAGTACACTAAATCCCTAGTACCATTAGCATTTAAAACATTCATTTCTTTTATCATAGCATTATGCTAGCAAGGATGAGACAATGCTACAACAGTTTGGACATGGGATTGGATGGTGAAGAAGAGACTGATGCTGAACAGTTATTAGTTAGGTCTTATTGTCTGGAATAGACTTGGTGAATAGGAGGTTTTGATGGTGGTGATGGAGGTGGGGGTGGCGGTGGCTAGAGGTGACAGTTCACCCTTACCCATTTACCTACCCTTTTAAAAAATAATATGGGTAATAAATGAGTGACTTATATTTTAAATAGGTATTTAATGGTTATTACCCACTTAACCCTATTAATATAAGTGAATATGGGTTGGGTAAGGGTACTTATTTATTTAACACTTTTCTCCTCACTTTATCTTTGAACAATTTTTTTATGGTCTCATAAAGTGAAAATAAATATATACATCACTAAAAATGAATACTATATCATTATTTATACAAGTGATATAAAAATTTATTTTATTAATAGAATTTATTTATTTGAATAATGAAATTATTTAAAAAAAATGACACAACTTCATGGTGATGTGGTGGCTATGATATTTCTAAAAAATTATATAGTTTTAGAATTTCTATATATAATTTAAATTTGATTTGAAACTAAATATCCTCTCTCATAATTTATTGAAAAAAAGACAAAATAAGAATGACATTTTTAATAATTTAAAAATATTTTTTTTATGAATAAAAAATAAGCATATTAGTGAAAATATTGAATCATACGTAAAATAATTTAAATTAAAAGAAAAATAAATTATATATATATATTACAAAACATGTATTTTTTTTTTCTTGATAGTGGCGGACTCCAATCGAGGCCATTGTCAAGCCAACTTATTATAATGACTAAACCAATATGAAAGTAAGCTTACTTTTTTTTATTAGGAAAATAAGCTAACTTGTTTATATTAAAAATAAGCTAACTTGTTTTTACAATATGAGTTATGGAAGGCTGACATAAGGGTATTAGAATTAGTCCATCCAAAGAATCATGAACAGAGCCAAGTAGTCTATAGTCTAAATATCTAGAGTACAATGTAAAAAAGTTATAAAAGGGGATTTTTTTTGCTAATAAATTTTTCTATTTTATAATAAAATAAAATTATTTTTTTATTTCTCAAAAGAAATCTTTTAGTAATTTTAATCATTTGGTAATAAAATTAATGTTACTTTTATACTAAAAATTAAATTTAATTGCAGCTTAATTATAATAGAATTTTAATTCAATTAAAATATTTAATTTCAAACAATTTAAATTTTAGTTGGGTTAATAAGTGGGTATGAGTTAAATGAGGTTATGTGAATATAGGTATCCATATATAATATTAAATGGGTAATAAATGAGTAAAAGAGTTATTTATCACCTAACCCATTATGACCCTACCCATATCCTTCCTAACCCACCCATTTACCATCTCTAGCTGTGATAGTAATGAAGAGGTATTGGTTGGGTTGGAGAGGAAGCAACATTAGTTGATGGATAGGTGACAGTATAAACCAGCAGGTTGTCATCCTCCGCTTACTAAAAATGGTAGAAGTAGAAAAGAAGGGAATATTCTTCAGAAGACGTCATCAACAAACACAAAATATTTGTTAAGACTAGGGCAGTAACACCAGTACCTTTTTGTAAGCGAGAGTAACCCAAAAAAACACATTTTAAAGACTTAGGATCTAATTTGGTGACCTGGGGACGAACATCACGAGTAAAACATGTGCTATCAAAAATTCGAGATTCAATAGGAAATAAGGGTTTATTAGGAAAAAAGGACAGTACATGGAATCTCACCATGAATAACAGATGAAGGCATACGGTTGTGGAGACTGCATTAGCCTAGAATGATTTAGGAACATGCATTTGGAAAAGGATTGCCTTGGCTGTCTCAAGAAGATGTCTATTTTTTCTTTTAGCCACACTGTTCTGAGATGGTGTATCAACACAAGAGGATTGGTTAAGAACGACAAAATGACATTCTAAACCATATGTCTGAAAAGAATTAGAAAAATATTATTTGGAATTATCACTTTTCAATGTAAGCACATAAACATTAAATTGTCTTTTAATTTCAGTACAAAAGACACGAAAATGAGAAAATGATTCAGAATGATTTTTTGTTAAATAAAGCCAAATAATATGGGAAAAGTTATCAATAAATGTAACAAAATATCTGAATAGTCCAATGGTAATTTAAATCTAAACCTTTGCATGTTAGTGTGATTCTGACTTAAGCTTCAAAAAAGGTCAAAATATTTTGGAACTATGAAATTGAGTGCAATATCAATTCAACACGTGTTTTCATTAATGTAAATAATATCGTAATAGACTAGATTTGTGAAATACATAAACATAAATACATACCAATTAAATTTCATCATTTTTTGATACAAATTTCATAAAAAATTACACATAAATACATAGGTTGGGCCAACATTGTTCTCAATTTTACAATTTTGGCCTATTTTGATAATTTTTAAAGTTTGGGCCGAATCACTTTGACATGTAAAGGTTTGGATTTAAATTATTGTTAGGCCCATCTAAATCCAGTTTTGGACACAATAGGACATCGACCCCGAACATCCGAATGAACTAACTCAAAAGAGGAACTAACTCTTTTATTGACTTAAGAAATTGAAGGCAGATGATGTTTTGCAACTTGATAGGATTCACAATATAAAGAAGATATATTATAAACTAAGGATGTAACTTCTTCAATAGAGGCAAAGAGTGATGTCCCAACTGAAAATGGGCTTTAAAAGGAGTTTAGACGCTAGAGCATGCAATTGACCTAGGCATCGGGGTATCCATAATGTAGAGGCCATGTGATTCATATCCTTTACCAATAATCTTCCTCGTTATAAGATCCTGAAAGAGACTAATCAGGGAAAAATGAGATGTTGCAATTTAGGCTACAAGTGAGTTTGTTCACAGACAGTAAATTGAAAGCAAAACCTAGTAGACTTAAGACAAAAGAAAAGGAAAGTGACGGAGATAAATGAATAGTGGCAGAACCAATGATAGAAGTAGGATCATCAGCTAAAGTAATACTAGGAGATGTACGTGACTCAAGAGTGGACAAGAGGTTAGGATTACTTGTCGTATGATATGTGGCATCAAAATCAATGACCCATTATAAGGAAGTGGAAAGAAGACACGTGTTTGATTTACCTGATATAGCACTGACAGTGATAGGTGGAGATGAATGCTTTAATGATTCTTGGTACAAAAGGAATTTAGCAAATTCATCTCAAGAAACTTGAATGGTTTGGTCAGAGGATGTGGAGGCAACGAGCCGAGGGAAACTTCTGAGATTTATTTTTGTGGCACATGCGTTTGGTACGTCCTGACTCATGACAATAATGGCACACAACATGTCAACTTTGATTATCCCAACTACCTGTATTTCCTCTTTTGTTATGGTTCTGTTGGTATGACCACTTATGTAGGTCTAGGATGATGACCAACAAGAGCACTAGAAGTCGCAACAGATGATATAACACATGGACTAGTAGTTGTGCGAAGTACTCTAGTAAATGCTTAATGGAGAGAAGAAATCTCAACACTGGAAAAAAGTTGGAATCTAGCAACCTCAAACTGAGAATTAAGACCAACCAAAAAACACATTACCACCATTTGCTTTCGTTGATCTTGTTGGATTTTCACATTAGGACTAAAAGATAATAAAACATTTAATTCTTCATAGGTTTTCTTAAGATTCATAAAATAAGTCTAGACTAAAAATTAACATAACATTCAATTCTTCATAGGTTTTCTTAAAATTCATAAAATATGCCTGAAGAGACCGATTCTTACGAACTTTATAAATACTACTTTCACATCAGGACTAAAAGATAACAAAACTTTCAATTCTTCATAGGTTTTCTTAAAATTCATAAAATATGCTTGAAGAGATCGATCTTGTTGTTCAACATGGTAAAAACTCGTCCAAACTTCACAAATATGTGAAATATTGCTTTCACAAAATACACATTTTAAATATTTTATTAATTCTTTGACATATTCACAGTGATTATGAGATTGACGGCCTCAATGTCAATAAAATTCTTGATTTGCAAGAATGAGCGAGCATCATCTTGCAGCCAGTCCTGGCGAGTGCTATCCATTGAGGAATCCTTAATAAGGTGATTGTCCTTAGATTTCGAAGATAAAGTTTGATAGTCTTGGACTATTCTAAATAATTTAGAGCAGTCAACCTATGGTCCGTGATTTAAGGCATCATGGGAAGGACGTCCGTTACAACCAAATTCTTGTGATCTTCTGCCATCAAAACAAATCGCAATATTCAAATAACAAAAATAACAGGTTAAAAGAAATCGCAAACCCAATAAAATAGTAACCAGAAAAAAGTACCCAATGTCTAAGCACTCAATAGCCAATTCCTGCAAGAATACCAAGGCCAAAATAACCAAAATAAATAGTAGACCCAACTGCAAGAGAATCAATAACCAAAGCCACAAGAATAACACAGATCTGAAGGATGACGGATGGAAATGCTTAAGCAAGAGGGGACATATGATGAGCATTGAAGCAAGGAGGCCCTTTGAGGTGCTGCAAAGGTAAGGTGATGCCGGAAAAATGGGGCAGAGAGATAAATGCTGGTACATGCGCTGGCGCGTGGGACAATGGACAGAAACTTTGGGTGGCGTGTGAAGCTCACCCGCAGGGTTTCTAGTGACCAGATTTTAGGGACATGGTGGTCGGTGCTCCTATCTATGCCGGCAATGAGAACAAACAGTCACTCTAAAGGGGTGACTGAAGAAATTTCAACTACTGCTCATTAGGGCAGCAAAGGGAAAAAGAAGAGAAATTTTTTTTTTTTTCAGATTTCTGGAATTCAAGAGGAAGGTTTTGATACCATATTAAGTTGTAAATTAGATGATTTTATTCACATAGACAACAATGTGCGCGCACACAGGCACACACATATATATACAATACTGAGATACTAATTAGGAAGACTTCCTGATTAAGCCTCTAATTAAGTATCCACAAATATCTACAATATCTACAGCCGTAACAAGTCTTAACAGATTTACTTTTCATCTAAGGACTCCATAACACAACAAAAAAGTAAAGAAGAAGACAAAGAACTTTAGTTTCTTTCCAGCCTTCAAAATCCTCTCCATTATGAAAGCACTTATTGATTTGATGAAAGTTATGCACAACTTATTTGGCACAAATTTGAGCAATATTACACACACACGCATATTAACAAGTCAAACTTTAGTGTCCAATGACCAAATTTTTGTTTCATATCCACTATGTTTTTTCCCCTTGTTTGTATAGATAAACACATTATTTTCTTTTTCTTTGCAGGTGATATACTTTGGTGATCACCTATTTAGTGACTTGAGGGGACCTTCAAAGGCCGGCTGGCGCACTGCTGCCATCATCCATGAACTAGAAGTATGTCCTGCCACACTCTATTCAACTTGTGTCATAAATGCTTGAGGAATCATTGGAGCTAGGAATGGATTCTTCTGTAGCTCTCATATAATTGTGAAATTAATCCTTGGGATGCATGGTGGATTTGGAACAATGTCATCATGGTGTTTTAACAGATTAGGCAAATGATTTAATAGTTGTTGCTGCTAATGGTGGTTTGAAAACTCTAGCTTATGCATTGTCTAGGTTATAGATTTTTTACTGGAACTGATTTCATTCTCCAGGACCGATCTTACTGTAGGTATTGTTATCTAGGTTGCTTGGTTGTTTAGTGCTGTTCTCTCTCTGTGCTCAATTTATGAATTACTGATGGAAGCCTCTGCTTGAATGTGGTATGCCAAATGCCCTTATTTATAATCCACAATGTACCATGATGGTCTTCTTTAGATCAACATCCTACCTTTAATAATGATAGAGCACGATAGCAACATATTTTCAAACTGCATGCCCAAACTGGTTTTAATGGTCAAACACTTATTTTGCTCATCTTGAATGATAAGTAGACTGGTTGGGAACTCTTCTAGACCTTACTAGTTTTGTCTTGATTCAGGAATTTTTGCTTATTTAGAATTGGGGTATTTTCGTAATCTTTTTTCTGGAGTAGTTATCCAAGTGTCTTTTGGAGTCTTTAATTAGGTTCAAGTCTTATTCTGAGTCCTTATTGATTTAAATATTATTAGTCTTTGTTTTCTTTGTAAGTTCAAATCCTAAGTTGTTTAGCGTTTAGGTTTAGTTATGAATTTTTTCACTTTCAGTTAATAAAGTTTTCCTCCAAATTATTGTTCTTGAATTGTGTTGCTCAATTCTCTCCCTAGGCGACTCCGTTAGAACTTTAGTTGTTACTCCCAAGTTTTGATGTGAAGCGTAAATCCTATTATTTCTAAATTACTGTTATGGGCACTTTTCACATAGCGTAACATGCCAGCTGTCTTATGTCAAATAACCTATATTTACTTGATTGACCTGTTCTTTATAGGAAAGACCATATTTGATTTAAGAAATATTTTTAATCAGCTGTAAACCTGTAGCTTTGAAATTTGCTCACTCCTCTATGGCTATCATAATGCCATAATTAGTAGACTAAGAAAATTTGATATGTATGACTTATTATCCAGAAAGGTGAGAAATAGTTGGCACAACCCTTGGGTGTTATTTATTTGGGCCACCCTTTTTGACAAGGGGCAAAGAATTGACTAGCTCAAGGCCAGTGATGATGACAATGCCATGTTTTTTAGCACCATTTCTTTGTGGCTAGCACTGGTTGACACACATAGGACTTTGTATTGGTTATGGAGGAGATTGAGGTGTTGGAGCTATAAAATGAAGGCGGTGAAAGACGAGAGTTGGTGAGCCAAGACTTGAAGGACTGCAGGCAGTGGTTTTTCTTGGCGAGAGGGAGGTGGGGTTGTTAGAGAGAAGGGTTGTAGGTGGAGAGGAATTTAAGTTGAGTTTGGTGATTTGGGGTATTAAATTTGGGTTTGGGACAATGAGGAAGAGGAGAGTAATTTTGTGGTTTTTATAATTTAAGAGGTATTTGTTAAATTTTTTTTTAGTTGATTAATGGTAAAAACACAAAAAGTTAATAAAAGCATGGCTTAGTCTAATGGACGCAAAATATAGGGATATTTTGGTGTAATATATAAAAATTGGAGGACTAAATAGTATAATAAGGAAAACCTAGAGGGTTCAAAGTATCGAATCCTGTTTTTAAGAAAATTTATCTTTGCATTGATTCAATTATTTATTTTTCAGCATATCTAATCTAAAACACCTAAATGTTCATCCTTTGCATCCTTTTTAAAATATTGGTGTTTTTGTTAGTGTCACATTCTTCTCAAGATTGTTATGTCCTTGTATTGCCACATCACCTTGTTAACGATTTTTCACCATTTCAATTAGTAACCAAGCATGTCAGTAAAATTGTCACTACTATTTAACTATGTGCTATTTTATGTTTCTAGGCTTGTTGGCTCCAATAAATTGCTCAAGTTCTGAACTAGTTTATGCCAACCTTTGCTCTCAAGTTTTGAATTTATAGTTCCAATCGCAACAACCTTTGGTTGATCTACTAAAATTTCATCAATATAACTCAAATGTACTCAATCCAATCCAATCCAATCAACTAATCCATTTTGAGAATCCATCATAGGTCCCTTTTTTAGGTCTTTGTCACATGCCTTCTCTAGATTGATAAATATGAAGGTCTTTCTTTTGTTCTTGGTTTTCCTCCTTTGACCTCTTATGATAAAAATTGATACCATACTTGATCTTCCTAGAATAAATCCTAATTGATTCTCAAATATTGTTGTGTTGCATCTCAATTTCTGTTCCATTACTCTCCCAAACTTTCATAGTTTTACATGAGTTTGATATTTCTATTATCTGAGAAAATTTGGATGTTTCCTTTCTTTTTTAAATGTAAGAAGAAGAAGAGTTTTCCCCCCCTCGATCATTTCACATATGTTTCTTTTTGAAAAATCTGTAACATGACAAACTCTTATGCCAGCTATCACCTGCCACAACCCCCCTTTTATCTATGCTTGTGATGAATGATTTATGATCTAGCTGAGGCTACTTGTAGGTTTGTGGCTTGGTGGAGTTCTAGATGACTATATAAGAACATAAAATTACAAATGGAAATTTCTACTTTAATTATTGAGGGGTTCAAAAATAAAAATATGGTGTTATGGTGGTGCTATATGGATAGAAAAATAAGTTAAGTAGAAAAATTAAATAGGCAGTAATGTGGCCCTTTAGAATTCAAATATTCGATTTCCAACTCATAGCATTAAAGTTAGATAAGATTGTAGATAATAAATGTTTCTGCTCTAAAAGATTGGGGGAAGTAAAAAAATGTTAACTGTTATTATTGTTTTGGTAGAATCTGCTATTAAAATATAGTGGTGTACATGTTGGTGTCAGCACTTGCTTTCTTCATTTTTCTTTTTCTAGTGAGTTTTCACCTTCTCCTCTCCAGTCGGCACCATTGGCCTTGACCTTTGCAAAATAAATTAAAATTTATGCTTATTAAGTGTTCTCTTAATTTGGGGCATTTTCTTAATGCAGAGTGAAATATGTATCCAGAATGACGACAGTTATCGATTTGAACAGGTATGTCCTTTTATTTAGTTTTCATGACATGATTCATTTGACAATTTATTGTTTTTGTTTCCCGTTGACTTTGACATATAATAGTTTAAATAAAGCCTTTTCCAATAGAGTGCAATGTGGGGTGCTTCCATTCCTTTTCTTCCAATAGCTGTGGTCAATGAAACCATGAGAGATAGGATGAGAAGAAGAGAACTGAAAGTGAACTATAAGAGATAAAAATCCAAAGACATGGGATGGAAAACAGAAAAGGCTCAAGGAGAGCAAAGAAGCTCTTCAATTACTTTATTTTGCAAAAACAAGATTTTGCTGTAGGTTTTCTGTAATCTAATACTAATGTGAAAAGAAATTGGGCGGTTTTACTAGAACATGCTTTGTAATGATGAGCTTCATTCTATTAATGTAGCTTCAATGCTTAATAATAAGACTGAAATTATTATTAGAATTGTATGTTTTTGCAATTTGAATCGTATGATTTGATTCAATATTACTCCTAAAAAACTCAAATCTCTATGGTGACCTGAAAGAACGTGAGAATCAACAGTGAATCAACTAAATTGTTTGCAAATTGGGCTAATTGATATGGATTGGTTGATTCGACGGATTCATTTCAATGGATTTGAAATTTAAAACTTAACTTAAAACCTTGTCGTAGATAGAGGCTTAAACTGTTCCCTCAGTAGTGAACTTTTTATTTAAAAAAAGTTTAATCACACTCATAATTTTGAAGAGAACCAAATGACTCTATTCCTATTCTTTTCTTATTCCATAGACCCAAATTGTTTCAGTGCTGTCCCAATCTTTGTATAACACTAATATGCCAACACAACTAAAAAGGTGATTGGATGTTTTCCCTACAATGGCATTGAGGGGTGATTAGGTGCGGTTTTGATCGATTATTTGAAATTATTCGAAACCGGACTGGAAATTGGATATTTGAAGAATAAAAGAATCGGTTCTAGACCGGGATGAAGAAATATCCATCCTATATTGAACCTATTTTTGGCCAGCCAAATTCGTATATTTGGCACTGATGGATTGGTCTAGTTCAAATTGGGCTTTGAATATTCAAGTCCTTTTTTTAAAGAATAAATAAATTTACAAACAAAAAGAATTGGAGAGTCTATGATATTTCATTCCATCTAGAAGTATGTGTTATATATAATATTTCATTCCATCTAAAAGTGTGTTATATATACACACATGCACGCACACACACTCATACACACACACACACACATGCACACATGCTTGGACACACATATGCGCACTTGCTCACAAGCAACGCACACGCTCGCGCGCGAGCACTGCTGGTTTTAGATAACAGCTTGGATCATTGAGAAGTGGTTCGGTTATTCAAATCAAATAAAAATTAATAATTTGTACCATTCTGATTTACTATTCCAATTTGGATTGGTTCAGTTTTTTTTGGATATTTTCGATTCTTTTTACTTTGCGGCATTTTTCGATATGGTTCATCAGTTTGGTTTGGTATTAGGGTCTGTGCTCACCCTTGGTGACATTGCTTTTTGATGCACAACAAGGCTTAGTTTGAAATTAGAATGGGTAGGAATTTGGGGGAACTGTTAGGGTTGTATGATGTAGGTTTAAAAAGTGGTGGTTTTGGAGCTTTTTGTGGTGCTAATATAGGGCTGTGAACAATAACTTGGACAGTGAAGTAAGATGAAAGAGTTTAGGCATCATTCTTAGACACTCATTCTTAGACACCCTTAGGCATCACAACCAAGGTCCCAAAGGCATCACATCAATGATTGAATTGCATCACAAACTTCAAAGAATCATAGCTGCTGGAACTTTTTTTTATTAATGAAAATCATAAACCTAGGTATTTATACTCAAACTAATGCTAAACCTTTAAGCTAAAGAACATTAGAACTAGTTAAAACTCTAAAACTAAAAACAAATATTCTTAAAGCAATGTGGACTGATTTTTTAGCAAAGCTCGATATGTTGGTATTGCCCTTGAGATGTAAAACACTAAACAAATGGCTAGTTCATTAAAACAGACATACAAATATAATCTAAAAAGGCTAGAAAATGCTATATCTTTTTCTAAGAAGCCCTATATTAAATCTGAACCATAATTCTGAGGTTGAATCCTTAATTTCAGTGTTCTTCAATTCCTCATTCTCATGGCTAGGGCTGCAAACGAGTTGAGCCTAGCCAAGTTCCTCATTGTTTACGCTTAGTTAAATTCCTTAAGAACCAAACTTGTACTCTTGACTGAGCTTCAAACACCCATGATCAACCTCGATCAAATTTGCCAAGCATTTAATGAGCTCGAGTTCACTATCGTGCTCATGAACCTTAAAGACATTCCTTGAATTACCAACTTGACTCATATTTTGTGTGTGTATGTGTGTGTGTGTGTGTGTGTGTGTGTGTGTGTGTGTGTGTGTATGTATATTTGAAGCCTAATTGATGGGCTTCACGTGTTGGCTTATATGCCAACACGTGAAAGCAAAGTAGGGGCACCTTCCTCACAACAAACCATTTACTTTTATATATTTATTTATTTTAATTTATAAGATGCTATATTTGTTGAATAATATCTTTTAAACTAAAACTTCATTTTATAATAATGGCATATCAGTATGAAGATTATATAACATTCTATAACATAGAATTAACTTGTTACCAGATTTTGGAATTAAATTATATATTTTAAAGGTGTAAATTTAGTTATTAATCAATTTTTGTTACATGTTAAATTTGGTTATTAACCAATTTTAAAGGTGTAAAAAATACATAAATTAGCTTTAGAATGAATGCTATTGAAACATGTTCATGAGTATTATCTAGGCAAACTCATATATGTTTATGTTTGTTCATCTATAAACCAAGATTTTATTTTTTATTTTTTATTTTGTTCAAGCTCGGTCTTTTAACCTCATAAATGAACACCTAGGAGCTTTCATGGAGTGTACTTGTTCACTTGTAGCATGAGCTTTACCTCTCCATCCTTCATTCTCTTTTGTAATTTCATATGCTCTCTATTAGTGTTTATAGGTGACAGATACTATCTGTGAGGTTTGTACATCATCCATCCACTAGTATCGCTTCTGACATTAATTTATTATTCTAGTAAGCGTTAGTGGAGAGATTTTACAAATGCAAAGTAACAGATGTGTGGGTTCAAAAAAGTGTGACATACATCCATGCAACAAACTATATTTTACCCTATATCTTATGGTATTATTATATTTATAGCCATAGATCAAGAAAACTAAGGTTTAATTTTTATAAGCAATAAACAAAGGCTGGATTTGGTGAAACATAGAGGCCATAAGGGAGACGGGTATAGCTGCAACTACTTTAAATTATATGTGCAAAATTACAAATGTACGAAATTTTGTTTGTTTTTTTTTTTTAACGACTTATTTGTTGTTTTACATGGATATATCTTATATTAATTTATGATAAGAATTTGGACCAAATATCACTGTTTGTTTAAATTCTCCATTCATGATTCATAAAATGGGGATTTCAATTCTTGACTCGAATCTCAATGTGACAACTATACCCTTACTCATATTATTTGTGCATTTGCATTGATTGTTGCTACCAAGCCAATCCATAAAAGATTTGGAAAAGCCCTTAGTATTTTTTGTTTGGCATATATAATTTGTCATTTTATAACGGAAAAATTGCTATTTAGTCCTGCAGGTCTAACAATATTCACTAGTTCATCCCTCTTTTTTTCAAAACCTCCTTAAACTATCCATCACATTCAATTCTATTAATTAATTAGTCCTTATGTTAAATTTTCCATCAAATGATAGAAGTACAAGCAAATTACAGGCTAACCTTTATCGCTTGTTTCATTTTTTCCATGTTACCTTCCCATTTGAATTCCACCCAAGCACCATTACTTCTATCCTTCATAGAATCCATGGCCTCCTAACCCAAGACACCACCATCAAAAAAGATTGAATGAAATCAAAAGGAAAGGGCTGACAATGGATAGAGAGATGAACTGAAAATTATCATTTCCGGTCATTCAATATAGGAGGAATCGTCATGCTCCTCACCACCCATGCTTCAGTTTCCAGTCATTTTTTCAGCAACTTCAATGGTGGATCTCATGGGGACTATGGAGGCAAAGGCCGCTACTACACATGCTGTAAGGAAGAGGAGAAATGAGTTTACAAATTCCTTCAAGTATAAATCAAAATATACAGTGAATATATAGTCAACACAAATATTCAAATCTTCTATGTTCTCAAATTTGCCTCCACAATCTCATTAGCCAAACAATAACCTTAACACAAACTGAAGTTCATCCTTATAGCAATAGATGAGGAGGATTTTCTATCTAGAATGGCATAAAGTTCAGATCTGATGGTAGGCCTCGCTCCAAAATTTTCCAAGAAAAGGACTCAAAGTCCCAATAAGTTCATTCATATTGAAAGCACAAAAAAAAAAAAAGAAAGAAAAAACCACACATTCACACTGCATATGCACTCACAAACAGAAAAGAGAGGTGACTAAAGAAAAAAAAAGGGGAAAGGGTGGTGGCATTAGCAGCGAGCTTAGCTGCTGTTGAGGCCAACAAGAAGAGCAGTCATAGCAGCAAAAATTGCAGCAGAAAAGGGAGAGGGGGAGGTCATTTCCGGCCAATCTAGACAGTGAGTGAATCCCCTCTTCGATAATGGAAACTGCTGTTGGAAACCAAGGAGCAGAGGTGTCTGCAGCAAAGGAAATGCTGGATGTATAATCTGTCAATTTTGCAAGAGAGAGAGAGAGGCATTGTAGGGTTCTTTTATCTTGACTGTTCAAAAAAACCTATCACGGCCATTTCATTAACAGTATTGAATGTGAAGTATAGTTTAATGAGGTTTTAGAAAGGAGGGACTGACTAGTTAATTATGTCAAAGCTGAGGAACTAAATTGCTTGTTGGAAATTCTGGGCTGGATGTTCTTTGTTTTGACTGATCATTATCCTTATTTTGCTCTACTCTTCTACTGATCCAGGCAAAATTTCATATCATACAAGAACTGCTTGGAAAATTGCATTCAACTGTAGCTGATAGGGAAAGCGAATCTTACCGGTTGCTTATGGGGGAGCTAAATGAGGAGAGGCAAAAGGCACGACAGGTGATGAAGAAAATGTTTAATAAGTCTTTTGGGGCCACTTTCCTTACCGACACAGGTCAAGAATCTGCTTTTGCTTATCACATTCATCAATATGCCGATGTCTACACTAGCAAGCCTGAAAATTTTTTGCTATATCCACCTGAAGCATGGCTCCATGTACCCTTTGATGTCAAGATCATGCCACATCATGTAAAGGTATGTCTGTCTGTTCCTACAAACTGTAAAACAAGAAACAACATTTTGTTAATTCTTTCCCAGATGAAGCTCCTCATAAGAGGCTGGCGCCATATGCAAAAATAAAGTGTCACCTACTGCTGGTGGTAGTATACCACCCTTTAATTTTTTATGTGCAGCCCTTTAATTTTTTATGTGCAGGATTGTCAAAAAAACACTTTGTAAAATCTTCTAATTTATCATATGATTATTTGTTGCATTTCTTTGTTTTGTATTATGTTTAAAAAAATAAAGCAAATTGATTTTTTTAGAAAGGTGGAGATAGAACACCATATTGTTTGTTTGATATGGATATCATAGCTTGAGACCACATTATTCTGACCAAATGTTGTTTCTGGAACTAGAAAGTAAGTGGATGATCTCTGCTAGGGATCATACTAAAGGTATTTTCCTATTACATGTGGACTATATCAAGGATCGTCCTTCAGCCTTGTGTTTTTGCTATTGTCATTAATGAGTTTGCAAAGCATATCCTAAAATCTCTGTATGATGTTGTAAATGACTTTGTTTTAATAGAAGAAATTGAAATCGTTTTAATCGGAAGGTAGAGTTATGGAGTATCCTGAAGTAATCAGAAGTGTGGTTAGCTTAGATGCATAGAGGTCCCACATGGTACATATGTCAAATACATTGGCTCTATCACGCAGATGGGAGAAGTGAAAAGTTTGTTGACTACAGGATTAAAATAGGATGGATAAAGATGTGAAATGCAATGCAACAACAGTCCTATGTGATCGCAAAATGCTAGCTTTGAAGTATAAGTTGTGGGAATATAATTGGACCAACTACGATATATGGAAGCGATTGTTCAGTAGTCAGGAAAAAACATAGAAAAGATCAACACAAAGAAATGAGAATGGCAATCAGAATATGGAAAAAAAATACAATGATGGACTGGATAATGAAGATATGCATTTGCAGAAAGGTATAATTGGCTCCTCTCGAGGAAAACTTTATAGAAGGAAGATTGTGCTGTGTTAGATACATGCATCATACATCAGCTAGTGCCACACTGCCGAAGATTTAGTATATAAAGTGATCAGAGATAAGAAAGGGACAAGGCAAGCTTAAGATGATGAGGAGGGAAGTGATGAGAAAGAACTTACTGGCTCTCAATCTCCCTGAAAAACATAGCCTTGAATTGAGTGGGAATAGAAGTAACAGATCCCTAATTAATTGGGATTAAGGTTGAATTGAGTTCGCACTATGCTACCTAACCTTATACCCTTAGACTCCCAAATTCTGGCAGAATTTAACAAGGCCACATCCTTTTCTTGCATAACCATACACTTTGAGTTAACCCATTTATTTCCAATTATTAAAAAACATTTTTTTGAACATATAATAAAATTCATTCATTACTCGCAATCTGTATTAAAAGAGAGCCTCCATTATGGGAGTAAGTACTAAATACAAATAAAATAAGCATAATGGATCAACTAAAATGTTAACAATAGAAGTTAAATTTTCTTCAAGTAGATCCAGGCTGTAAACTCATAATGGTTTGAAATCACCTTCAAATCCTGCGCCGAGGGTTTTATTAAACAGAATCCTATGAGATTTGTAACCAACTTTCATATTTCAATTCATAATTGTGGCCCTCTGCTCTTGATCTACCATTTGAGCTTCTTGCAGAGAATATGCCTTTTCCATAACCAAGCTAACTTCTACTAATCAGTAGATGGTGAAGTACTGGCGCAGGAGCAGGTTATTTAGGCTTAATTTAGGTGAACTAGTTTGAAGGGATTAGGGTTAAGAATTGAAATTAGGCAAGGATAAAAAGATTTTGAGGCCGTTTATAGGGTAAATAAAGGGCTGTAACAGTAGCATGTAAACAGTAGAATAAGATAAGAGAGTTTAGGTGTCGCAGTCAAACGTTGTTAGGCATCACCCCCAAGGTTTTGAAGACATAATGCCAGTTGATGAATTGCATCATACAACCAAAAAAAATTAGCATAGCTGCTGAAATCTCTAGACTGAAAAAAGCCCCCTAAAATCTATATTATGGACTCTTAACTAATCATAAACCTCTTGGGAAAGGACTTCAAAACTTTCCAATCCTATAAGGATTTGGATTCACGAAGAAATCTAGAAAGAAATTTACATTGACCTAAACCAACTAGGACTCTATTTAAGAGACTAACAAATATAAAACTTCCTAAAGAAATCTGGACTGCTTTCCAGCAAAGGTGAAAAATACAAAATTGCCCATGATATTTAAAATGCTGACCTAACAGCTAATTTAATTAAATAAACATATTAAACAAACTCTAATAAATCTAGGAAATACTCTATAATTTCTCTGTAGACCCTACATTAAATCTAAACCATATTCTAAACTTGAGTCTTTAAATTTGAATGTCCTTGAATCCTGTCCACATCAAGTACATTTTACAATTCGATGGGTAGATCTGAAAAATCAGACCAAGCCAAGAAAACTAGTAAGGAAATAATCCCAAAACAAGATTAAATAAGGCTAGAGTGAGTAAAACTATCAGGCTGTATTAATGGAACTCAAACAAAATCAAATAAAACACCAAAGCGTACCTATTTGCTATGAGAAAGTTTCATTCCACAAGACTTTGTGCCATACACACCTAGTACCAGCATTCACTCCCCACTTCTGAAGAATCTTCTTAGAACTGTCCTAGAATATGCTTTGAATCCTCCAACAAACGATGGGCTAAAGTACCAAATAAACCCTGAATTTGTCCCCAAGTGACAATAAAGGACAAAATGAATTTTTTCGTCAAATTTGCTCCTGAACTTATATTATTTTGTCAAAATTACAACTGTTCTTGTATTATTTCATTATAAAAGTCATTTTTCGTCAAAATTACCCCTGATTTTGTATTATTTCGTCATAAAAATCTAAAATATTTATTAAAGTGGGCAGATACTTGGAAATGACAAGTAGACGAAACGAGAACTATTCTCTATCCTCTATCTTACTCTCTTGATGGGAAGAATTTTACTCCTGTCCCTGTTTTCTTAAGAATTGCTCTCTTCACGCGAATTTTTCGTAAGACAAATATTTTATTTTTTATTATTTTTAAATTATTTTTTTAAAAACATAATTTATTAAATTATAAAAAAAATTTAGCGGTATTTTTGCACAATATTATACTATTGTTTAACCCATTTTTCTTTGTATCTGCTGCAATTGGATGAATGAACAAAATTATTATTTGACAAAAATATCGCTCTTTCACGTTTTTCAATTAACAAAATTTTATTGTTAAAGTGAAACTGTGCTTTTGGGATTTGAGGATTTAGGGGAAATTAAGTTTTTGTCGAAATATATCTGAGTCTGGTTTTTTTAAATTGCGTTTATAACACATACACTCGCCTCAGCTAGTATTTTGGACTTTGATGATGAAATAATACAAGATCGATGATAATTTTGACGAAAAAGAACTTTTATAATGAAATAATACAAGATCACAGATAATTTTGACAAAATAATAGAAGTTCACAGGTAAATTTAACGAAAAAATCCATTTTATCCTTTATTGTCACTTTGGAATAAGTTTTGGGGTTAATTTGGTACTTTAGCCACAAACGATATCAATAAACTTTATTTCTGGGAGTGCTCAAAGCTTCCCAAGCACTTGAAACGGAATCTACCTAACGTTGTCTAGTTCCATGCAATCCGATCATCAAGGCCTTCCCTAAGTACGAAATGCTGCTACAAGAAATCCCATGCCTGACCAAAAAGTAGAAGTCTTAGGGATAGCAGCATCAACAACATCAATTCCTTCAAACTTGTCCACCTTGGGCAGTCCTTGAATCCAAGGATCAAACCAAGAAGACAGTACTGCTATGACCAATCTTATAACAGAAAAAAGGCTTCAAATCCTTTCTTAACTTCAACAAACTAGATCAAAACCAGACAGCATGATATGGCTTATTGATGCTTATTGTAACCCATTTGGCCCAAAAGTTCCTAATTTGTAAGCAATCCCAACAAAATTTTATCCATAGTTGATTCATTCCATTCACTTTTACTCTTGGGTCTGTTTGTATTGTTGTTTGAGCTGTTGTTCAAAAAAGCACTACATTGAAAATGGTAATTGAAGTCCATTAAAACTTGTTTTGATGATGTGTTGGACATGTTGTTAGTCATAAAAGTACCAAAACGGCTTTTTCGAACAAGAACTATAATAATATTTTTCAAAAAAGCAGTTTCAATCCAAAATGCTTTTCCATTGGGGCAACCGAACCTCCCCTCTTATAATTATCAACACCTTTCTGAAGAAAACTTCTATAAAACTCCTCTACTTATTTGATAACAGATTTGGGAAGCACAAATATAGACTATCAATAAACACGCATGCTAAGGAAAACAGAGTTAATAAATTGTAACTGCCTGCTGTGTATGGTAGAAACTTCTTATCCAGCTGGTAATCCTCTTGGTGATTTTCTTACTAAGTTTTTTTTTATTTTTTATTTTTACATTGCTTGTATTTCAACTTAATAGAAACAAGTGGGACTCCCAGATTCTTAACCTGATCCTGCACATTACCAAACTAAATAGCACACTTGCCAAGATTAGCCTGCAATCCAGAAACTACTGAAAATGACTCAGAGCATCCTTGAGCTGAATAGCAGATTCCACATCTCCCTGACAAAACAAAAACAGATCATCAGGCAAACAAAGATGGTTCTACTGAAGATCTTTACATCCTTGATGGAAAGTCTCTATTGAACATCACTAGAGTTCTTGATGGATATTCCATTGCCAACATAAACAAAAGAAGAGACATAAGATCTCCTTGCCTCCACCCTCTCGCACTACCAAAAAAACCCTCCAATCATATGTTCATCATCACTATTGACTGGCTGATGCTTTATGATATGCAGTTAGCCATCAAACTACAATGTCACAAATGCATTGGGTGGCATTTTGCTGATGATTACAGATTAATGATGACATCACAATTGAGCCAGTTGATCATTCTCTAATTTTGCCATGTTTTCAATGGAAAACATATTTATGGTCTGGTTAGCTGCTTCAGTATTAATTACTTTTATTTATTTATTTTTTAATCCCGGTTGCCTAAAATTGAATATGTAAGGTCTGACTAGATAGACGTGATTTTTCTGCCTAATTTCCATTAGATGTTGGGACATAAGATATATTCACCATGAAAAGATAATGTGACCTGTAAATCTTGTTTTTCGTCTTAATGTTATTTTTATTTCTGCCATTATCAAATGTTACCTGAAAATTTTCTAATGCTGATCTGACTTTCCCCCTTCTTTCAGGTTCCATCAAGTTTGTTCAAGAATCAATAGATTTTGATATTCAATAGGATTGTTTTTGGTCAATTTCACCAATTTATCGACATTGCATTCATTTTAGTGATGCAATTGAGGGTTGCTCCAGTAAGGAAAATATTTCATATTCTTTCCTTGATTCGAACAGGGATAAGGCTCATAATAACAGTTTTTACTTGATCTACAAGTTGCATCTTATTTATTCTTTCAATGCATTTTGAAGCTCCAGAGAATGCTCTTGTATATGGGAGAAATTTAGAAATTTTGGTATGTCAAGTTAGAAGCAATTAGGCAACTTTTTTTAAAAAGAATGAGAAATCCTTATGTTAATTTGATGTAGCATGTTATACTTCTCTTGGATTATATAATGGAAATTTATAACTTGAATTGCTATTTTTGGTAAGCATTGTGATTATTGCTGTAAAATCTCAATACCTTTGAACTAACTTTTGTTCATTTTATACCCTAGGAATTCCGTTTTTGCGCCGTCGGAGCCCTTTCTCGATAGTCATGAACTGGCTTAGCTAAGTTAGCGATTGCCTATGCAGACTTTCATTTTCTTAGGAATTTGATCTAGTCCATTAGATCATTACTCATATGCACGTACACCTAACATTTTCACAAAACACTCGTATAATCTCACTACTCACAAACACATTTCCATCTCACTCCACGCACAAACCAAACATGGGCATATTCACAATCACATTGGCACATCTCACATATTTAGACAAGCTCAATATAATTTGCAACACACAAATCTTAAAAGGACATACAGAAATGAAAATAGGCAATAGATTATGAAGACGAAGAAAAAGTAGAGGGGAAGGGAAAATGCAGTGGCACATCTCACATATTCAGACAAGCTCAATGTAATTTGCAACACAAATCTTAAAAGGACATATAGAAATGAAAATGGGCAATAGATTGTGAAGGCAAAAAAGTAGAGGGAAGGGAAAATGTAGTGGTGATAGTGCGAAGAAAATATTGCGGAGAGGGCAAAATGGTAATAAAGACGAGTGTATGGGTGTGTGGGTGTCAAGGGGGCTTTAGCTAAGTTTGAAATAAGAAAGGGAAAGAAAGTGTTTTAGTTGTGAAGGAATAAGAGCCAAATTCTTGTCAATTCCCACAAATCTTCACTTTCAATTTCATAACACATTCAATTTCGCTCAATTGCTTTTCCCTAATATTGCAAATTATCTTCCATTTTGCCACCATTATCAAATTAATTACCATTCTCTTAAGGAATAATCCGTTAAGATTCTTTTACTTGTTTTTATTTTAAAGACCCTCAACTTGAAAATGTGACTTTAAACCTTTGAACTTTTCTAGTTATGGATACTAAACCCTTTTTTGATAGCCTATTAACACTGTTAATGGATGTCCATGTGGGCATTAAAATAATATTATTTTTAATTATTTTTTATGACTTATGAATGTAGTTGGAAAAAGATTTAATTAAAAAAATAAAAAGAAAAGAAATTTAAAGAGGAAATCTAGTTTTTTTATATTTTGACATATGCATCTTCCATTTACTTTGAAATATCTAATAAAAAATGGTGATGAGGTGAGGAATGACACCATCACAATCGTCACCTTCACAAAGTGTTGCACACTTGCATTCCTCAACTGATAGTCAAACGCCTAACATAACTGAAGTTGGAGATAATTAGATCTTTTGTTTTTGTGGAAGATTTGCACCATTGTAGGTTTTGAAGGATGCGAAACTACCTTGGAAAATAGTTTTATGTTTGTGCAAGTTCATTGGAGACAATTTTGGGTAAAGGGAATGATTTAATTCTTGGTGATAAGTGTATGCAGAATAAGTATTGCAGATTTTTTATATGGTATTATGAGAGATTCACTGATAGTGCTCGAATACTAAGAAGACTAACAATGGTGGCTAATGAGAATCAATTGTCAGAAGAAATGAATGAAAGTGAAGTGAACAAAGATGTTGATGATGAAATGAATATTTTGTACCTGGAAATTATAGGTTTGAAGGCAAAGGTTGAGAATTCGACCAAGAAATGTAGTGAAATAAAGGCACAAAGGGATTTGTATATCACGATGCTTTTTGTTTTAGGTGTTCTATTAGTGAATGTTTTAATAAAGTAGAGGGTAAGGGAAATTTAGTTATAGTGGCCCTAAGGGTAAGAGAAATGTAGTTGCAATGGCCGTAACTTAAATATATACCCCCATTTTAATGAAATGAAATTGGATTATATTTAGTCTCAAATCTACCTATATAATTGGATTATATTTTATTAAATCTGCATATCTTGAATAATGTACTAATTTGTATTGAAACAATACCAAAATATATAACAAAAATTATGATTATGCCATAAGTATAAAAATATGCTAAATGATTACAATTTGGATAAATAGATTCTACCATTACCAATTTTCATTGAAATAAACTCTATCATTACCAATAATCAAGGTCTCAAATGCTCCATCATTTATAATAATCAGAGCCACAAATGCTTTAAAAACATTACTCCAATTACGGTATTAATCAGTAGAGTCACAACTTGCTCTAACCTACACTCATATATTGTTATAAAATTTACTTTGTCAAATATCTACATAAAATAAAAATAAAAAAATCTTATCAAGTCATTGAGTTTCGCATTCTGGTACCACGAAACCCTTCTTTATCAGTGCTACTCTCTTCTTTTAATCATCCATTAAATGTTTCTAGTTATTACTTCTTTTCCTTTTCATTGTAGTCCCCAAGGTTAGATTCTAATTTCTAACCGCAATTGTAAATTTTCAGTACTAGCAACTTTGTCAATGCAATTAATAGCAAACAAATATATAAGCAACATAACCATATATAGGTTATCATAATTTACATGTTACTAGAAACAATTGTGAATTACCTATATGAAGTTGTAGTTGCAAATTTCTGGGATGAATTTTGCTTCTGGTATCCCTTCAAATATTGCACGAATAGTTTAGATGAAGTTATAAGAGCCTATTTAGATGAAGTAGTAACAACTTTAGCATTGGTTGGCCTTGAGGCTTCAGCTGTTATTCCCTTCTCTCTTGGTTGACCTTAAGGTTTTAGTTGACTAGTTCTGCATTTGGAACAAAATACAAACATTAGTGCATATGTAATCATCATATAACCAATCACTAAATTTTACTATACCTAATATCGCTTTGGTTTGCTAGAGCAACCTCTATTGTTGTGTCCTTATTTATTACATTTGCTACAAGTAATGATTTTTCCCTTCCTATAAACTTTACCAACCTTTTTAATCTCATCTTTGTCCTTCCTCCTATTCTTCTTAGTACTTCTAGGCATTGGCTTTTGTGGTGGATGTTCAATTTCTTCTTTTCTAGTTTCTTTCTATAGTCTTCTATCCTTAACAAGTTGGTACCAATAATCTATATATTTCTCAATCTCCTTATAGGCATTAGTTATTGCATAAATTATGTGTGGGTTAGGGATTTCTATCAAATCCCATTCTCTATATATGTCTAAGTCCTTTAATCCAACCTAACCATGTGCTTATTATAAGCATTAGATTTTGGGTTTTTAGGATGCAAGCCCAATGATGAGAAACTACTTGAATTTTTTTCCCCTCAAAAAATAGGAGATGCTTAGGATGGTTCTTGGGACACTTTCATCCGTAGGGTAGCTGTTGAACTTGGTCCTCTTCTTATTAAGATTGAGTTTCAACCCTCTTGTGGTTGCTCTTCTCTAACTTTATCCTCCTTTAGGTTAGAGTTGATCTCAAGTCTTTCAAATTCACCTATAAGATCATCAATAAAAGAACATTTCCCAAGATTAAGCTTATTAGATTTATCAAACACAACATTTATAGACTTCTCAACTACCATGGACTGTTTTTTAAAGACCATATATATGGACTGTTTTTTAAAGACCATATATACTTTGCTAGTGGTGGAATATCATAAAAAGATGCCTTCATTGATTTTAGAGGCAAATTTCCCAAGGTTGTCCTTGGTGTTCAAAATGTAGTAATTGCACCTAAATAATCTAAGGTGTAAGATCTTGGGTTTTCTTCCATTCCTTAACTCATAAAGAGATTTTGTTCAAAATATGTCTTCTGAAAACTTCATTTGCAATATAACATGAAATATCAATGACTTTGGCCTAAAAGTATTTAGGAAGTAAATACTCATTGAACATTGTCCTAGCCATCCATACCAATATTATATTTTTTCTCTCTACAACACCATTTTGTTGTGATGTTCTCGGAGCCAAAAAAATATATGAAATGCCATTTTCCAAACAATAGTTTTCAAAATGTTCATTTTGAAATTCTTTTCCATGATAATTTCTAATGCTATAAATGAAATAACCCTTTTCATTTTGAACTCTTTTTGCAAAACTTTTAAATGCATAAAAAACATCACTCTTATGAGTTAAGATACTAACCCAATTGTACCTAAAGTAATCATTAACAAGTACATACGCACAATGTTTTCCACCTAAGTGTCATGACCCACCTTCAGCTATACTGGCAATAGGCTCTTAAGAGGCCTAAGGTTTCTAAACATCTAGCTCACCTACTAGCCTATAATCACTTCATAAAATTATTCATCTTAAAAACATAAGTCACCTGTAAATGAAGAGGTTTATCCATTAAACCCATATCCATTTCATATGCATCCTCATCATATCTATATTATACAAAGAATTTATAACTCATTTTACATCATTTATACAAGGGATATTCTTCCACAAAATATAAATACAAGCCTGCTAGTTAGTGCAATTTATTAGGAATTTATACATACCCATAAGTCTTAATAGAATAAAAATTCACAATATATACATATATACATCTTCAAACAAAATTCAAAACATGGTGAGATCTTAGCCCTCCTTGTCCTGAGCCTTTTGTATAGAATTTGTAATAATCAATCAGTGGGGTTGAGCTTTTCATACTTAATGAATATATAAGCCCATAGCCTCTTAAGGTAAAACATCATACAACAAAATAATATACATATATAGGTAATCAATGAAAATATTGAAATATCTTCATTCACATGAACACTTATCGTAAATTTAATCAAGGAAACCTAAGTCCATAAGGAAACTTCACTTAAGGTATTATGAGAGGCTTCATCTCTTTCCTATAAAGCCAATCCTTATTCTGAGGGAGTTTCCTCACTTATCGGTTCAATACTATATCTCTCGTGGGGGAGATGCCTCACTAGCCATGCCTTTCTCTTATAGCGGGAGTGCCCTCACCAGTCGTGCCTTTCTCTTATAGTAGAAGTGCCCTCACCAATCATATTATGTATGCAATCTTTTCATTTAACATTATAATCAAATCACATAATCAATCCAAACATAACTATCCATGTGTTAATGAAATCTCCTCATCATCCTTAGTATTACCAACACACATAAACAATATCATTACTTTCATATATCATCATCATCATCATCATCTTCAATGCATATGGCATTAAACATATATACTAGGTCATTTATTAACATGTTTAAATATATGTGCAAGTATATACTTAATCATAGTCATAGCTTGTGCATCAAACATTGATTACATTAAAACATAGTTTGCATGATGCATGAATGTTAAACTTTGAAAACATAAAGTTACTTGAGGAGGTGTGGGAATATCTACTCACCTTAAGCTATATCTATTTCCTAATACAAAAATTCTACTTGTCTTTATCAAAATCACAATCTCTAATAGCACCTAGCAATTACACACATATATCAATCAAACTAAGTCCATTTGTAATGGAAATAACTTAACTTTCATTAACATGCCAATGCTCAATTTACCCTAACTAGCTGAAGGACACTCCTTTCTATCATGTATACAACGCCAATCATAAGTCTAAAGTATCAAACAAGGTCAAAGAAACTCATTTAATGTCAATCTTCTTTGCAAAATCAAACTAGTTGCATAAGAATACTTATAATGTTCATTAAGACATCGACTGTGCCTTTAGTGTAACTAAGGTGTAAAACACCATTCAAGCTTAATTTCCTTTTCAAATACAAATATTAGAACACTAATTGTCATTTGATAAACCATAAAACATGAAGAACAAAAAGGAAAAATCCAAACTCTTTAAGTACATCTAAAACTCCTTTTGAAGACAACATCACCTTTCATGCCATACTAACACCAAACTTCATCCTTTTTATCACCACCAAGCTCAAAAACACTATAAACTTACTTACTAAAACATAGAATAAATATACAAGAAATATGGTTGATTATAACTTACTTGAAATAGGAAGGATAAAATCACAAAGTTACTTGAAAGATGGAAGAGGATGGATGATCAAACTTGATTCTCCTAACTTGATTTGGTGGTCATGCACAAAGGAAAGGTTTTGGGAGAGTTTGGGTGAGTTTTGGACTGATAAAATTGGAGAAATATGATGTTTAGTCATGCAAATAAAAGGAAAAACATGTGAATGTTGTCCCTTGGTGCCTAAAAGGGAGGGATAGGGAAATGGTAGAGTTTATAAATTCAAACTAAATGCAAAAATAGATGAAGAATAACACACAAGATTTATAGAGGTTCGACACAACTTGCCTATGTCCTCTCCTCTAGCATTTCCACTAGAGCGTTCACTATTTTGATAGCTTAAGGTGCTATCAACTACTTTTACACAAGTAAGTTTTTGGGCACTTACCAAGCCTTTACAAGTGATAGATTCTTAGAAACTATTAACCTCTTACAAGAAGTTCATAAGTGCTACTTAACCTTAACCCAAAGTAGTTTCCAGTAGTACCTTAAACCTTTCATAAGAGATACTTTCAAATGGTCTCTCAACTTTGAGTTACAAACCAAAAGATTATTACACTTTTAGGAGAAGGAAAAACTATCTCACTCAAGTAAGAATAGATGCTCAAAGAACATTCATAAGGTAAGCTTGATGTGAGTGAAAAAGTAAAGAAAGTCATTGAGAAATATGTCCTTCAAATTTTGTTATGAAGATGACTCTTTTAGGTTACTTTCAAGCTTAATCAGTGAATGTCTTTTAGATGTTAGATCACTTTTTATTCACTATGCGATAGCCCTTTTTGATCTATAAAAGGTTTCATAATGGATTACTCACTTAATAAAATAGTTCTCTTCATTTTTCTATTGAGAGCGATTCCCTTTTATAGACTAAATAAGGAACTAGCTATTAGAGAAGAGCTGTCACTTCACATTACAACTATAAGCAATTAGCACTCGTTGAAGAAACTCATACCCATTGGTAAGGTAACAACCATTGTTGATTTTAAGCAAATCGGTGGTTGAAAGTCAATTTTTAACTTCAATAGCCATTGGTCCCATTGAAATGCTCATTAGAACAATCTGTTTGGGAGTAGTTGGCTCAAGGATCCTTTTTTGACTTTTTCAATTATTTATTCTACTTTTTCCTTATAACCGTTGGACATAAGCAATGATCATTAATTCTAACCTTAATGCCCATGAGAGTTTGCTTAATGCTTGTTGTTGATTTCCAAAAAATGTGCTCTTCTTTTACTCTATTTGTTAAAATTTGCAGAAGTGAATTAACGCTTTTTGAAATTTTTGCAATGCTCATTGGAAACATCTTAACGCTTATTGATTGTTTGAGTGTACCCCAATGGGAGGTCTAGAAGGTGTGGCTCACACTAGAGTACTTTTTCAACGCTGGTTGCGAGAATGTAACACCCGTTGCAAGGTCTAGAGAGCATTGCTTAAATTATAACACTTGTCCAATGCCCATTACGAAAGTGCTATGCTAGTTGAAAGGTCCAGTTCAACATCTATTGTGAAATCATGGCACACATTGCAAGGTTCAGATAACATAACTTATACTTGAGCACTTATCTAACACTTATGACAAAATCACAATGCCTGTGGCGAGATCATATAGCATAACTCACACTAAAACACTTGTCCAATACCTATTGCAAAAAAAGTAATGCTCGTTGGACAGTCCTCAATGCCTGTTGAAAGTGGGTAACACCTATTGGGTAGTTCAACTAAGTTTGCTTTGATTCTTATCTTTTAATACTTAAAGTTTTTCAACCTTTAATTCATATAAGCTAAGAGTAAATTCTTCTCCAATCATTACAGTTCAAGGAATTGATATACCTGTAAGTTTTAACACAAATAATCTTAGGCAAATGTTAGTCCTAAGCCTTATTTGTAATCATCAAAATAAGAGCTCAGAACCTAAAAGGTTCATCATTCTCCCCTCTTTTTGATGATGACAAATAATACTTCAAAGGCTAAGGATAAAAAGGTTGAATAACACTTCATATTAGGTTATCAATTCTTGACTCCCCCCTAACCTACTAAGGTTACTAGTTAAATTATCATGTTTATCTTTTATTTCTCTCCCCCATACTCATTATGTATAGACTCTCTCCCCCATACTCATTATACATAAAATTCTCTCCTCTTTTAGCATTATTAAAAAGAACAAAAGTAAAGATTATGAGCACAAGTAATTCAAGGCTATTCATGGCAAAAGAATGCATAGAACATATAAGAGTACATAGAAAAAGAAGGAAAACTTGTTCATTTTTTTTTTCAATAAGGACACATAAGATGTAGTCCATCATTAGCTACAATTTACAAAAAAACTATGAAATGCATAGAAGCTTATGTAGATGGATCATGAGGAGGAGCGGTTTTGGAAGGAGAGGTAAGGGTTGGTTCTCTGGTTTCTATAGGTATTGTAGGCTCCTTAGGGTCTAATGTTGCCTTTGGTTCCTTAGAGGGAGGATCCTTGGATTCTTAGATCTTTACAGACTACTCACCTGTTTGTTGTTGATCAATTGGACTCCCTGCTTGCAAATTTCACTATTAAAAAAATCCAATCAAGGGTTTGAGTTACATCCTTCAACTAACCTTTGAGCTAGTTCACTTTTTCATTGAGGGAAGAAGAGGATGTGTTCTAATACCAGTAGTAAGTGCTTCCAGCTACTTAAGAATTTTTTGCTTAAAAGGTGATAAGGATAAAGTAGATAAAGCAAGCGCACTATATCCAATACCTCTTGTAGCTTCAACTTCTACCCTATCCATTTCCTTAATATTCTCATTTTCTTCTTCTTCTTGAGGAACTTCTCTTTCCTCAGGCACTATTTTGATCAACCCACTGTCCAACCTGTACGAGATACCCATACTTATTAGCATCTTCTTAGTAATGGGTTCATTTGTAGGTAGCTTCTCTAGCATGATTTTTGTTTCTTCAAGTTCTTCCTCAGTGGGGAGGGGGGAAGTAGCCTTCACCAATTTTGCTAGCTTTATATTGTAATGAGCCATGATAAAGGCATTTGATTTATCCATTTAGCCATTCATTCTTTCCATCAATAGCCAAGGGGCATTCACCTTTTATTTATTCTTTATACATCATAGATAAAATAGGTCCATCATAGTGCAATTTCCATTAGATTACCCTCTGCCATTAATGTTTTGAGTGATGAAGGAATGGACAATCCTTTAAGCATGGCTTTTGATCTTGGAAGCCTTGCTAGTGTAGTTTGTAGTTCCATTAGTGATTGACTTCTAAAATTGATTGGCTTCAATTTTAAAGGTTAGAGGAGGCTCTATCAAACCATTATTTGCAGCATCAAAACATCTAGCCAAATCATTTGGGCAAACCTTGTATTTCTTTCCAAACAATCTAAATTTGATGGTGTCGAGTTCAACATACACTTCACAGTTATTTTCTAGAACTTCTAGGGTTGTGAGGAACTCCATTGTTAACTCCAAATAGGAGGGTTCTCTAATGTGGCAAAAAAATTCCCATTTAATGCCAATCTTGAGCTCTTCCACTTGCTTTGCTAGATGGTATCTCTATAGGTTGTTGGACTAGGATGGTTAATCCTAAGTCTTAAACCACTTTTGATCTTGACAAAGGAGATTGATCAATTTTAATGATTTAATTAAGTGTTATTTTGCAGTTTTTAGTTAGTCTCTATATTTAAAGTTAGATGAAGTCCTTAATCTTCAAAAAAAGCAAAGTGCCTCCTAATTCGCGATTGCAACTTCATAAATCGCAACTGCGAACTAGACTAAGGCATGTTGACAAATTAGACAGGTGGATTCACGGGCCACTTCTTTGTCGTGACTAATTCAAAGAAAGGAGAGCCAAAGTCATAAATGAATTCGCGGTGAGTGTTTTGCCTCAGTTGCGACCATGAATTTTGAGGTAACTCAAGAGGGAATCAAATCCATAACCACAGCTTGACAAGTGTCCCAAGTGACCGTTGAAAGACAAAAATCGTGATGATAACTTGTGGGTAGCGACTGCGAATCATGAGGAAGAAGATTAACATTTTTGGCAGATGATTTCACGTCCTGAGTCACGGACTGTACAAGGAAAATCGCAAATGCTACTTTTGTGAGAAGGTGAAAGGCAACAACTATATTTTCCTAGTGAACCAATGGGAAGATGACATGTGGAGTAGCCGTTAGACACAAATAGGGTTTTCCATTTCAAGTTTTGGCTCCCATATGGAAATTGGAAAATCACGACAGCGAAAGAGTAGTAGCGACATCGAATGAAGCCTGACAAACATTTAATGCAAAAATCTATCTAGCATACTTTGAAGATTTGGTACCAGTTTTGTTGCAACGTCTCTTTGGTGGGTATATGCTATAAATACACAAGTGTAAAGATTATTGTGTGAGCCTTCAAAATACAAGTATAAAAGTTTGGTGTAAGCTTGAAAACACCATTGGAAGATAGTGAAACACCTAATTGCTGAGAATTGGAGAATGGATGTATGGTTAATTATACTTGAACCACTGTAAATCTTGTGTCTCCATTCTACTAATTTTCCTTCTTACCATCTTGTTTAATTTTTATACACCAATTCAACCCCCCCTTCTTAATGCCTAGGGCTAACAAGTGGTATCAGAGCTTGAACATTCAAAGAAACCTTTATTGGTGAGTAAAAGATCATGGCACAAGAGGGAATCTACTCACACCTCAAGCCTCACTTTGATGGAACCAACTATACTCATTGAAAATATAGAATGGAAATCTATCTTGACACATATGTGGTGGACCTCTGGGTTGTGGTGGTAAAAGAATGGAAGCCACCCACTAGGGTAGTGGATGAAATTGAATAACTTATCCCAAGAGAAGAATGGGTTGAAGCATACTGGAGATCAAATGGCAAAAACAAAAAGACAATGACCATTCTTCTAAGCTCTCTCTCTAGAGAAGAGATTGGAAGAATACAATATTGTCAAATAGCACATGCCATTTGGAAGACATTTGAGAATTACCATGAAGGTACAACTCTAGTAAAGTCAAGCCGGTTGGAGATGTACATAACCGAATGGGAGCTATTCATGATGGAAGACAATGAAAGCATCACCAAATTGACAAATAGTCTCCTATCTATCATCACCAACATGAAGAAATTTGGGAAGAACACTCATAAACTATAAGGTAAACACAAAAATCCTCAAAACCCTTCCTTTAGATAAATTTGGTGCTAGAGTGTGCAACATCCAATAGTCCAATCCGGAGATTGGAAAGGTGCGAATAGATGTCTTGATGGGCAAACTCTTGACTCATGAGTTGGCCTTACAAAAGGATGAACAAATGAAGAAGCTAAAAGGCCAAGGAGATAAACCAGAGAAAGAAAGAAGAGCCCTGGCTCTTAAGTCTTCAACAAAGGAGAAGGAGGTAGAAATTACCTCAAGTGATGAAGAAAGTGACAAGGAAGAAGTAGCGCTAGCAATGCTCTCAAGGCGGACAAAGGAGTTGATCAAAAGAAGAAAAGAAAGAAAATGCTTCAAGAAGATAGCTCCTAGTCCAAGAGAGAAATCCAATGATGTCACTTGCTATGAATGTGGCAAGTAAGGGCACATCAAGTATGAGTGTCCCAAATTGAAGAAGAAGAAGAGATGGGACAAGGAGAAGAAGAAGAGTTTTTAAGCCACTTGGGATTATAACTCAAGTGAAGAAGAGGAAGAGGGAGAAGTTGCCAATATTTGCTTCATGGCACAAGAAGACTCTACAAATGAGGTAAGTACTTCTTCTCATTCTAATTCTGATTTTGAATTTGATGAGATTGATGAAGAGCTTTTAAAAGCTCTAACCATGAGATGTGACAAA
>CATIWR010662683.1:0-11327 GCA_949677035.1 Omphalea diandra | reverse complement strand
TATATATATATATATATATATATATATATATATAATTTTTATGGGCTTTTTAATGTGTATAATAATAATAATAATAATAATAATAACAACGACGACGACGACGAAGAGATAAGAAGTTGATAGCCTTGATAAGGAATAAGCTAGGCCTCAGATTCCCTCTCTTTATGTGTATTTGATAGTGGCATTGTTGGGTTTTGTAAAACAAATGCAGTGAAAAAATAAAATTTTTCTACAAAAAATGTCACCAAGGATCCATGCGATTTAATTAAATCAAAAGAAAGGATGCAAATTTTACTAATATTTGCAAAAAATGACAGATCTATTAGAAGGCTGAGAGGGAGTTTACGTCGGTAATACCTTACCTCAAGCTTGAAGTTGAATCAAGACTTCACTAAAGGATGATCACCTCTTCATGTATCCACATGAACAAGTGACTTCCAAAACTTGGGTGTGCTAGTGCTAGTGCTAGGATATTTCTCTATTTTTTTTTTTTTTTGTGTTTTTTGAAGAAAAACGTGAACACACTCTTTCATGCAAAAAACTCTAAAAAATGTGTGTGTGTATCTTAACTGTTAAGATATTATTATGTCAACTCTGTATCTTAAAAATACATATAATATCCTATTTTGTTTTAACTTTCTTAAAATGAAATAGATATTTAATAATTTAAATAATATCTCTAATTATTTTAATTATAAATAGAGAGAGTAGCAAAAACCAAATTTATTTTAGGCCTATTCTATGTGTGCGCAGCCCTTGTCCTAAAACCTATTTCTGACCCACTATTCATAAATGTTGTTTATCAAGATATTATGACTATTCAAATTATGTGAAGGTTAATAATCCGACCTAACCTATTTCACAAACAGTATTATAATCCTTTTATCACATTGTATTTTAATTGAATATAAGATATGAATTATGTCATCCTTATATAGTTCAATTCTTCTCGATCTCCTAGTAGACTGATGTAAAATAATATTAACAACCTTTATCAATTCATTACCGCATTACCATGCAACCTCTTCAGTCTAACTTATCGAGGGGTTTAGAGATATTTTTCTCATAAAAAATATATGAGGGACAAATTCCTTCTTCATCACTCATATTCCTTTATATGATTTACTCTGTATCTAATATTAATCTGTATGATCATCTGATTAAAGATAAAGTTGGATTATATCAAAACTTGAAGTTCATCATATTGCAATCTATGATAATTTTTAGTTCAAAGGATTAAGTTAATACTATTGCACGAAAACACTTATGACTGATAATCCATATAGTGTTTTCATTGCGGGTCAATCCAATACAATGTTGATTGAATATGTATATATGTTTAACTTAATATCACATATCCAAGACTAATAAGACATCGTCATCAGTCAAACATTTACTAGTTTCTATTCATTATTATCTCAATAATAATGATTGACTGTAGACAATTTAAAATAAAATTCTTTACTCTTAAAGGTTTTACTTTCAAGTCACATACTTGATGACATTAGGTTGAACTAACTATTCATAAAATTTGTAATTTAGCCATAAATATTTAATAAAAATGCAACCATGACATTATTAAAAAATATCTATTATAAGCATTGGTCTATAACATATAACAAACAGGCATGTGGTAATGGAAAAGGGAAGAGAAATGTGATTATGGTCACTAATCTTTTGAACTTCATTTTAGCCAACTTTGATGTTAGAATTGAGCAAGACCAACAACATTAGAAAGCTATTATTCCTAACTTCAATTTGAAACTTGGCCAAACACCTAGGGCAACATAAAGTGGCGATATTAGCTTGTTTAAGTTTTAGCCTCCATCTCAATTTTTTGCCATTTTTAGCTAAATAAAGAAAATTATATGACATCGCCACCTCCTATGGGTTCTTGGTAAGGCAATTTATGAATTGCATAGACAGAGTCACTGAAGACATCAATGGTCGTGGTCCAACCATTGTAAGTGGCGACACCAATGAGGCATCTTGAGACAAAATTTTCCTTTGTTGACATGATCCTCACAGTGTAAACCATACAAATTATTAATGGTCTAGTAAGATTTTAGGTTTTTTTTATTTTCAATAATTTCTATTTTAGACTTTTTTAAGGTTATTGTCCCAAAATGCCTTAAAAGGAGGGTTAAATAGAATAATGACAAGTTTACATCTTTTTTATAAAAATTAGAGTGAATTAATCATATAAGGACAAAAAGATTTATAGAGGTTCAATTTAAACCAAGCCTACATCCTATCCTCAGATCCATAAGAGATTTCCACTAACCAATTAAGGTGATGTTAAAAATCATTACGTAAGTGAATTTACACAAGCACCACTTAAGCCTTCATAAGGTGGATTTCTAAGCATTATCTAAATGACTTTAACAAATTTTACATGCACTATTCAATTATTGCCCTAAGATAGTTTGCAAGTACTATCTTAAACCTTTTACGAAGAAATGGTTTGAAGGTTTTATCTCCAATATAAGAGTTCCTCACACTAGAATTACAATCAAAGTGGAAAGGAATATTCTCACACTCAAGCCCTTTTATAAATGAGATGTTACCTTTTTAACTTGCTTGAGTTGAGCTGGAGGTTGGTGTTGCTGATGAAGCAAAACAATCTTTTCTCTTTTCAAAGAATATATCTCTCATAAGCACTTAAAGAAGAGTTAGTTTAAGCAACTTAATTTTATGACTCTTAAGATAACTCTTTCAAGCTTTAGATCACATAAAATATGTTTATCTACCTTTTTTAACTTCTCTAGCTTTGAATTTTAAGCTTTCAGTTCTTATATATGTGAGAAAAGAAAACTAGCTAGTAGACACAAAGAAAAACTTTGTTAGATGGAGCCTTTATCAATGGTTCTTAATGAGATTAGGCCAAGCCAAAGGTTACAAACCAATCAAAAGACATTGATTATGAAATCTTTGCCCCAACTACAAGGTTAGAGGCAAGTAGAATATCACTTTGTTACACACATAGATTTTAAACTCTTTCAAATGGATATTAAAAGTGCATTTTTAAATAGATTTATAGAGGAGGAAGTGTGTATGTGGAACAACCTTTTAGTTTTGAAAATCATGAACATCCAAATCATGTCTACAAACTCACTAAGGCCTTGTATGGTTAAAATGCTCCAGGAGCTTGGTATGATAGCTTAAGTAACTTTCTACTAAAGAAAGATTTCTAAAACATTTGGTGGACACCATATTTTTTTTTAATGAAAAAGCACAAAAGGGATATTTTAGTTGTCTAAATATACGTAAATGATTTTATGTTTAGTGTTATTAGTGATTTCTTGTGTGAAGAATTCTCCAAAGTGATAAAAAGTGAATTTAAAATCAGCATAATGGGAGATTTTAAAATTTTACTTAGGGTGCAAATCAAACAATAAAAAGAGTGAATCTTCATCAATCGAGCAAATATACAAGAGTCACTTAAGAGGTTTGGAATGAGCATAAGCAAAGCTTGAAAGCTACTGATGAGTACAAATATCAAGCTTGACATAAATGAGAATGGTAAAGTAGTTGATCAAAGGTTATATAGAGGTATAATTTGCAGCTTTTTATACCTTATTTATAAGCTAGACATTATGTTTAGCGTGTGTTTTTGTACATTAGATATCAATCTAAACCTATGGAATCACACTTGCATGTTATTGAACATATTCTCAAATACTTGAATCACTATAAGAAAATCCGCTGTATCGACAAAAATTTTTATTGATAAATACAACAATTCTATAGATAAAGTAAATTATTGATGGAACACCGATCGAGAAAATCAATAGATAAATGCATGAGCAATAACTATTTACCAATGGAACTTCTATAAATCAATAAAATTGTCGATGAATTTAGAACAACAATTTTTGTTTGTACTGTGAGCAAAAACTCTTGTATATTAGCGACAAAAAAGCTGTTGCAAATCTAATAATGGAAATTCCATAGGATATACCTCGGTGTGTTATTTTTTATTTTTCTTAACCCATCGGCTATCCATTGGTAAATTTAACAAAAAATAAAAAAATCAAATATATTCCATCAATAATCCATTAGTATATTTTAGATTTTTTTTTACAATTTTAAAATTTAGATGCTGTTTTTATAATGTTAATTTTTTTATAAATTTAAATTATATATAAGAAATATTAAATTTAAAAGTAATTATAATAATACAACCAAAATTTTAATAATTTAAATTTGCAAATATATACAAATAAATGTCAAAATTTTAGTACAAAAAAAAATCTAAATCTGACTAAAGTCTATTGCGTTCTCATCATCAACCTCCTGATTGAGCAAATAATCCTTATCAGAACCATGATCAGTCGGATAAGCAAGAGTAGTAGCAACAACAATAGTACCAGCACCAGGAGCTGGAGGAGCAGGAGCCGAAACATAAGTCATAGATGGAAGAGGGATATTATTAAATTTCTTTAATTTTATGAACTTTTATAGAATATTATTAAATTTTATAGAAAATTATAGTCTTTTATAGAAAATTATTAAAATTTTATGGACTTTTATAGAATATTATTAAATTTCTTTAAATTTCTATGGAATATTGTTAAATTTTAAGAACTTTAATAAAATTTCTTTAATTTACAATATATTTCTACAACTAATATAAAATTTTTAAATTTCATAATAACATACAAATGTTTCATAATATATCTACCTCTTGAATTTCATAACATACAAATTTTTTGAATTGCATAACATATAAATATTTCATAAGATACAAATTTTTTGAATTTCATAACATACAAATTTTTGAATTTCATATATTAATAATTTTAAATTTAAAAAATTTCTAAATTAAATACCTTCTTGAAGTGCAGAATTTTCAAAGGAACAAAAAAAATATTACAACCTAATTACAAAATGCAAACTAAAAATTATAACCTACAAATATAAATATAATATCAATACAAGCAAAATGATTTACTGTGACATTTTTGTAAAATTAAAAAAATACATTAAAGTAACATTTTCAATAAATGTCACTAAAGGTCTTAGTTATTACAACAAATCTCTTAATATTAAGTAACACCTATAATAAATGTCATTTTATTTATCTTTTTACGACATTTATTCTAACATTTGCTACAAATGTCATAATAAATTTATTTATTACGATATTTTTTGTGACATTTAAATAACATTAATAAAAATAAAATAATATTTTTTTTATAAATCCAATTATAATTTCGTTAGAGTGTTCCTTATTATCAGACTATTTAGGTCAAAACTAAACTAAAATCTAATTATATTCTTACTCGTACAATAATTTATTGTCCAACATTAAACATTGTCTTTAGAACATCCTTATTGAAACATATTTAACAAGTATTTAATAAGTAATGAAGTTCCTATTATTTACCTATCAGAACATCATATGATAAATTCATGCTTAAAAAATGAAAATTTTATAATTTTGAATTTTTGTTGCTTGCTAATAATGTTTAATCTTTGTGCATATATTTGTAATTTTTCTAACTGTTGCTTGAGTTAGTTTTATAGCAAATTGGAGGTATTCTTATGTATTATAGTCAACTGCAACTACAATCACTGTTATTTACAGAGTGAGTGTATAACATTAGACATCTTGGCAGCTGGGAAACTATTAGGAAAAAAGTTAATTATATATTTCAAAAAAATTATACATTTAATCAACTATAATAACCTTATATTTTTATAATTATTTATCTAAGTATTTGCTTTATATTTTGCATAAAAATGTTAAATACATTGTATTAAAACGCCCCTTTAATGCATTGTATTAACATTGATTTTACTAATGTAATGAAATTTCTTTTTTTTTTAAAAAAAAGATCTATGTTACATTAAAAAAATAATAAATCAATAATTAGATCCAAATAAATAGTTGTAGGCTTAGTGTTGGTGTGGGCTGAATAAGACCTAAATGCTTCCACATGTTTTTTCATCAGCTGAATCAAATGTTCTTATTGTGGTTTCTCTCTCTCTCGTCAAAATGACTCATCTCTGCAATTGGATCATCGGTTGTTAGTCTAATTGCTTTTTTCCTAACCATATGGATTTGGCTTCTCGTTACAAGGTGATTGATGCAATTAAGTGCATAAACTAGCATATTTTTTATATAATTATGATCGTAATGCGATTTCATTTGAGTATGTGGTGTGGCATGCTGTTGTTGGGCTTGTTTGTTTGTTGGTTGGTTGTTATTACGTTTTGAGGTTAAATATTATGTCATTGGTTTATCACTGAATTGACATAACTGGAATGAGAAAATATCGTAGCCGAATCTCTGCTTTAAAATTTGGAACCGAGAGTAATGAAAATTGGAACTTACAAGGAAACATGGAATCAGTAACTTCTTTAATGTTTTGCGATACTTAACCTTAGCTTTAATTCATAATTATGGTTCTTGCAACTGATTTCTTCAAAAACATCTCATCTTGCTAATGCTTTTACATTTTTAATGGGACCTGTTTTGGTATGGAAATTGTTTGCTTCTTTTAAATAAATAAAAAAAAAATATATAAATATATATTACTGATTCTATTATTTCGAATCAACTCGGTATCAATATATACCTAGTTGAGGTTAGCTTTCTGGATGCTCTTTCTCTCATTGCTTAAAGAATGAAAAATTGATATTACTTGATATTTATGATCAGGCTTGTGTTTGTCATCAAACTTGTCTACTGATTTGTGCATTTATTTTTAGTAGTAGAACTAATCTTATCTATGGCTTTTATCAATAGCTGCATTGAATGGTTGCTCGACCAAATAAGCAATGGTGTCCTGGCAGAGGACAGAAGGGTTTCCATGGCTGAGCATCAGTTAATTGTGGCAGAAAGTCGAGCTGCACAGCTAGCATTTGGAGCAATGGGTTTATGCTTCTTTTTTCAATCTTTTCTAAACTAACCTTAATTTTGTCTTATTTTTGTCATTTTATTTCTTTAAAAATTTATTTTCATGCAGGATTTCCTGTTATTACGAGTGTCTTAAAGGAGGAAAGAGATGATGTTGAATTGTTATCCAATCTTCTCTTCCTTTCTGCTTTCAAAAAAGTAACAACTATTACCAAATTCACTTTTTCCTTTTTACCGACAACTAATATATATTTTTATAACTATATCTTGGATATTAACATATTTCTTCTAATGATTTATTTTTGTAGACAAAATTTAAGTTAGCATCATGTGGAAAGAAATAGTTACTCAGACAAGTTGGTAAATGCCTAAGGAATTATAAGAACATATTGTGCGTAGAAAATTTTCACAAATACAAGTCACTAACTGAATTGAAGGAGAAGCTATCTCCTAGAACTAGCAAAAAAGAATAAAAAAAAACTTGCAACTCAATTATATTTAGAAGAGTGGCAGGTATGCAAAATTTATGTAAAAATAATTCATTAATTACTTTTATTTCCTTAAAATTAATTTACTAAAAATTATATCTCAATATATCTTATTTCTATAATTTTGTAAAGAAAATTTAAAATGGGACAAAAGGTTGTTCGCAAATGAAAATGCCACATACTTTTGGTACTACTTTTCCTTGACGAGTTGAGATAAAGGTAAAGTATTAAACACAACCTTTCATTCAAATCTTTGATAAGCCCTAAACTGATATTATCTGATAATATATTAAGGCCTATGATTACTTTCTTCATTTGTTTAATTTTATTATTTTGTTATTCTTTAAATGTTACTAATTATAGATCTATTATATAGCAAAAGAGAACAAGAAAATTGCCATCTAGAACATAGCTATACATGAAGTACCATAAGCATAAGTATGGAAATTTGAAGCAGTAACTATTATAGTAATTTCTTTCTCATATCGCCTCACATGTATTTTCATATTTCACAATAGAAATTAAGTGAGTATCATATTTTATTAATTAATATATATAGGAAAGAGTTGGAAAACTTGAAACTTAAAAGGAAGCAAATAGTGACAATCGTAATGACAATTTTAATGATGATGCTATTATTGAAGGAGATATATTATCTCAAGATATTATTGAAGGAGATATATTATCTCAAGATCTTGGCTCATGGAAAAATAAGCTTGTTCATGGGATGGATTTTGGAGTAGCACCAAAAATGTTTAAAAAATGGCAATATTAACTTGGTGAATTATATAATGACAGATTTAAGAATTTTGATAAATTGATTAAAATAATGTTAAGGGGCAAAGATGACATGTGACAACTATTTTTTAATTTTTAAAAGGTTACCTATTATAGAATTTTATTACATGCTATAGCAGGTTGAAACCAACAAAATAAATCTTTTGTATAATAATTTAAAGAGTGAGTAATCTTTATAATTTTTAAATAATTTGTTTTTAAATTTAAACTATACAACACAATAAATAAAATACAAACTATGATGTAATATTTCATTTAAATAATTAAAATAATTACACAATGATGTAAAATTTCATTAAATAATTACACAAATAAATATTACATAAAATATAACCTATAATAGGAGAAATTTTATAAAAAAAAAATGTTATGTAAAATATTTCACTAGTTATGCAATATATTAAGTATACTATGAAAACTTTTATCATATTGTTGTACAATTTTAATTATCAAATGTGATAACTTAAATTATGCATATAGATAAAATTATTATCTAAGTACTTAAAAATTACATTAAATATTAACTATAAATTTTTTGTAAAAAATTATTTCACGAATTATTCTTGTTAATATTTGTTATTTTAATATATTGAATTTTTAAATTTATGTATAAAATATACAATATTCTTTGCAATTTTTATATTATTTTGTACATTATTTTTCATGTTAAAATTATCCAATGATATAGATTATTTTTTACAATATGGTTAAAATATTACCCATAAGATGAAAAATTTTATATTAAAAAATATTCTGTAAAATATTGAAATGGTTGTGTAATATATTAAATATATTTTTAAACCTTTTAAGATATTTTTGTACAATTTTAATTCCTAAATGTGATAACTTAAATTATACACATGAATAATATTATTACCTAAATACTCTAAAAGTTACACTAAATAATATCAGTAATTATTGTTGTTAATGTTGATATTTTTATATATAAAATTTGTAGATTAATGTATAAAATATGTAATGTCCTTGGTAATTTTTGTATTATTCTGGACACTATTTTTCATGTTAAAACTGTCCAATTTTGTACAATATGGATAAAATATTATCTAAAATATGAGAAAATTTTAAATAAAAATATTATGTAAAATTTTAAACTAGCTATGTAATGTATTAAAATTCGTGTAAAATTTTTTGTCATATTCTTGTATAATTTTAAATTGTCTAATGTGACAACTTAAATCACATACATCAATTAGATTATCACCTAAGTATTTTAAAGTTACACTAATTATTTAACAATCAATTTCTTGGTACAAACAAAGTCACTAATTATTGTTATTAATGTCGCTATCTTATATGTAAAATTTTGAAATTTATATGTAGAATATTTAATATTTTTTTTATAAATTTTATATTATTTTGGACAATATTTTTCATGTTAACATTATCCAATGCTATAAATAATTATGCACAATATGTATACAATATTACCTATACTATGAGAATTTTTATAAATAAAAATATTATATAAAATATTAAAATAGTTGTGTAATATATTATAAAGATTGTACAAAATTTGTTATATTTTTGTATAATTATCTAATGTGATCATTTGAATTACACTCATGATTGAAATTACTATAGAAATACTTTAAAGTTACATTAATTAAATGATAAAATTTGACTACAAAAAAAAAGATCTTACTAGTTAATGTTGTTAATGTCATCATCTTTATATGTAAAATTTATAAATTCATGTGAAAAGTATTTAATATTCTTTATAATTTTTCTTATCGCTTTAGATAATATTATAGATAATTTGGTACAATATGAATAAAATTTATTTGTATTATGATAAAATTTACATAAAAAATATTATTTAAATTTTAAACTAGCTATTTAATATATTAGTTACTTTTAAAAATTTTATCATATTCTTGCATAATTTGAAATTATATAATGTGATAAATTAAATTATATACACGAATGAGATAAATACCTAAATATTTTAAAATTATAAAAAAATATGTAACAAAAACTTTCTTGTGATAAAAAATGATATCACTAATTAATAATGTTTATTCACATTTTTTATGTATAAAATGTTTAAATTTGTGTAAAATATTTAATATTATAATGTAATTCTTCTTTATACCATATGTATCATATCAAAATTATCTAATATAAAAAGATAAATTATACAATATGAATAAAAAATGAGCTACACTTTGACAAAAATTAAAAAAAATTATGTAATATTTTAAAATATCTGTAATTTATTAATTGTGTAATAAAAATTTTAATCATTTTAGATAATTTTTAAATTTTAAAAATTCTCTAATGTGATAATTTAATTACACATAGATAAATTTAAAAATTTCATAAAATTTTTAAATACAATTGTTTTGTAATAAAAAATTATTATAATTATTGCTATTATTTGTATTTATGTATACAATATTCGAGCAGTCCAAGCATTTATTGATGCTTATATTTTATGATGAGAAATTTTAAAATTTAAAATAAATTCTCTCATTTAATAATAAAAAAACTTAAAGACAAATATTTATTAAATAGATACTCTCATTTAATTGTTTAAAACTATAACTCTTTATCTTTTACTGGTGAATATTTGATTGATCATTGCAATTTTGCAATAATTTCCAAGGAATAGTTCTTTAATACACTCAATAATATGTTAAATTAAATTTAAATGTTATATGTAGTTGAAATTTTAAGTTTTGTAGATCAATTAGTTCCAACATTTTTGGTGAAGTCAGAATTAAGATTGTATATTTAATGATATTATCATTATTAATTATCATAAAGACAAATAATAAGCATATAAGCTTGGAAAAATAACTTTGTAAAGAAAATTATGTAATAGAGATTAAATTAAAAATTGAATAAGTAAAAAAATTGAATTTAAATAAATTAAGTGAACAAAATTAATCGTATATTATTATCTGATCAGGTAAATCAGATATTTGTCAGCTTAACTTGTGAATAAATATTAAAAAAACCAGCAATATAAGATATGATTTTCATATATTCTAACGTTTTTCTTATAATGCAAATGCAAAAATGTTTACTTTTACTTTGAAATATGTTATATAGCTAATTTGTAATTTTTTAGTTTTTACATCTATAATTAACTTTTGTTTGAAAAAATAATTTATTTTTTAGACTATTTAAAATTTTTTCACTAAAAAAATATA
>CATIWR010662525.1:0-24863 GCA_949677035.1 Omphalea diandra | reverse complement strand
ATATATATATATATATATATATATATATATATATATATAAACTCACTCAATCTTTGCTAATCTTCGAACCCATATTGCTATTAACTACCGGAATCATGGCGAAACTTTGCCACTGCCTTGACAAAGCAAGAAAAATGTAGGTTAACATGAAATTATAGGCTGCTGCTATGTAATTATTTACCTTCTATAACAGGTAATTTACTAAGTAACATTTATTAAATCAATTTTTTTGTATCTATTCTTTATTTATTACATGTTATTGATATGATCAATATATTTAATTTAATTTTGTAATCAAATTTATTTATGAGTTTTAATTTTCATTCATTGAATTTAGATTGAGTTTTATATTTTCCAGGTGTGTCAAATAGGATAGACTTTAATAATAAATCGGATTAATATTTAAAACTACTTATTGAATGTCATTAATTTATTCCTTTACAAGTGCACTATAAATTTTCAATTAAAAAACTAATAAGTGTATAATTTTTCTCTTCATTGACAAAAGTTAATCTGAAAGAAGAAAAAGTATTAGTGGTATTGCTAATTATGCTCATAATAATAATCAAAATATTATAATAAATAATAATCCATAATAATAATTTTAGTTTATTGTTTATTTGTAAAATTAAAATTAAACAGCATTGACAATTAGTTTTGTATAATTTAATATATAAAATTATACCTCTTTTATTAAATTTACTCAGTAATTATGTTTTTGTTGCTTTAATCAATTTATGAAATAAAATAATTTATTTTAAATTTAATCATTTGTCATCACTTGTACTCATTTTGATTTGATTGTTTCATAAAAAAATATGATTATTCAGTAATAAATTGATCATAATACTATGTGATTATAGGTAAATAATTGATGATTGTTTTTTTATTAATCACATAATATTAACCAGAAGAACCTTAGTAATCCCCTCAAGTTTTAACTAATTAATAATATAGTTTATTAAACATTATTTTTTTTTAATATCTCTTTTACCAAGTTCGCTCTCAATAAGTTTGTAAGGTCTGAATGATAGACTTCTATTGAAGTGAAATTTTAATATATACTTTTTTTAATGTATTTTATATATAAAAAATATTGTATTAATGAATATAATATTTTCATAGTTGACATTTTCAAATTTATATTTATCACTACAATCTTGCAATAAAATGTTTCAAATCAATTATATTTTTTGATAAAAAATATTATTTTAATGGTACAATGTACCATCAACTAAGTTACATCTTATTTTATTTATTTTTTCAAATAAGTTTTTTTTAAAATAATAAAAAAATATTTTCGTTCAATAAATATCATATGACATCTTCAAAAAAAATAATTTTATAAACCAACATACTGATATTATCTAAGAAAATAATCTTAGGTAAAGTTACATATTTACATATTAGAATTATTAACTAAAGTGATTTTCTCTACTTGATTAATAGATCGTGTTAATACATATTTATTTTTATTTTCTTTGAGTTTTATAACATAATTTCTATAAAAAATATCAAATTTTGGAATTTATTGCATCATTATCATTTATTTACGAAAAAAAAAATGATTTGGAGACTTTATTGAAAAAACATGCAAATATCCAAAAGAACAGTGAGTCCATTAATTGTTAACAACAAAAATAGTTGATACTTTCAAATTTATTTTTCTCAAAACAATCTTATAGTAAATTTTTTTTTAAAAAAAATCATATTTTTTAATTAAAAAACATTGTTTTAACAGTACAACAACCTTCACTTCCCATATCATAAGGCAACGATCTTATAAGTCTTTTTTTTTTGTTAATAGAAATTTTTAATCTCTTTGAATAGAAGCATGCAAAGAGTTAATACATACCACAAGGCTTAGGCAGGTTAACACAAAAGAAGCAACAACTAATAATAAAGTATATTAGTTTGTTATTGACTTTAAACAATCTTGAGAACAAAAAAAAGTACACCCAAGAGAGTTCGTTATAGGTAGAATCCAAAAGCACAAAATAAAAAATTGATTGAAGACCAGCCATGGCTCTTTTGTCAAAGGTATTTGGTGCTGTGTCTTTATAAAAATAACTCTTTATTGATTTCCATTTCCTTCGTTATTTTCAATATCTTCAGTCCTTGTCTCCTACACCTTAGGCCGTTATGGAAAGGTTTAAAATAGTAGCATGTTAATGGCACCATTTCAATTGTGTCCAAAGGCCAGTCTTTTCGAGAGCGACTACCCTTAATATTAGTTGTTCAAATTCAACCATGGAATCATGTTATTCCGTGCTTACTAATAGCCAGCTCAACTGCCCAAATAGCTAGCTCAACACCCACCCAGCAGTGACTTCTAAAGACTAACTCACAGAAATATTTCAATTCTTATGGCCACCAAAATATAATTTAACAAATGTGAAATTTGCTGTTAATATGATTATTAATTATATTAGGAGATGACAATAGAATGATTAGAGTGAGTAATATTAGGCTACTAAGCTATTCGATGTGTGTTTAATTTCTTAATTTATGTGTTAATTTATATGGAATTAATGGACTTTTTGTGGTATATATGACCACAGATACAGCAATAAGTAACACAGGCTATAATTTGCTATTCCAATTTTTTCTAAAAAAAGCTTGTTTGTGATTATGCCTTAAATTTTATCAAGAAAACTTGCGAAATATAGTATTGCTATAATTCTAACCAGTCAATTAGATTGATAAAATTAAAAATTGATGAATAATTTGATTTGGTTAAAATAAAAATAATTAATTAAAAACTAGTAAAATTGAGTATCGGATTCAATAGTTTAACCTAAAACTATATTGTTTTGTGAAAAAATTTATAATTACATTATTTTATACTAAAATTTAAATGTTGAAAATATTTTTAATTTTTTATAGTATTGTATTATTTTTTAATTTTCAAATATTTTAAGTATTATCTATGCATATATTTTAAAACTGTGTACAAAAAGTGATTTATTGGCTCAAATTGATAGAATCAATTGAACTAAATAAATTGAAAACGGACTAATTGATTGGTTTAATCTCAATATAATTTTAAAAATATTAGTGAAACATGATAAACTTTTATCACATCATCATAATTCCCTAGAAATTACCAAGTCTTAACCCATTATATACATCAAAATAGGGCACATAATTTGATGTTGCTTGGGATATTAGAGATAAATGAAATCCTTATTTTATTTTCAATAGCTGAATTTTTAATTACTGAGAGGAAAATTCTTCCTTCTCAAATGTATTTCAGCAATTTTTTCAACATCTGACCAACTATAATAAATTCTTCTGTTCTATAAATTCAATCCTAAGGAATCTTAATTTTTACTGACAGAATTGTATGAGGAAAATTCAAGTAATTAGATGTTAACAAGCAAGGTTGATCAATTTTCTCCTCATCCAAAGAAAATTTATCAAACTTTAATGTCTTAGTCTTCGGAAAACAGTACAAGAGTTTTTTTTTTCTTTTTTTTTTTTTTTGCTTAAAAGTCTATGTGATGTTTTACAAGGATGGGCAAGTCTATTCTTGTCTTGATCTTCCATTTCTGGCCAACAAAGAGCAATCTTTCTTTTGATTTGTCCTCTAAAACTTCCCCTGCTGGCAAACTTGTGTATGATGTAGTTCTTTTTCTAGCCCATATTGTTGACTTATAGCAATGAGAGGACATTGGTAAAAAGCAACATTAGATGTTTGAGTGGGGAAAGTAATTTGAGAATGGCAGTGACAAAAAAAGGACAGCAGGTTTTTGGAAGCGGTATTGACTTTCTTCTATCGATTGTTGCACCACAAAAGAATAACATCTGCAAACCCAGTTAAGTAGCTGAAACTACCCATTTTGTAAAGCGAAAATCTGAAATCAGCACAGCTAAGGATGATACTTGTTATTGTAAGTTTTGTTGATAAAACTTCGTTTCCACGTTTTGGATACTTTTTGCATTTCGAAAACTCTGATTTTTCCTCGTTTTTTACTTGCATTTTATAAAATATCATTTTTTCGTATAGCATTTCTCATTCTCCAATTTCTTCACGTTTCCATTTCCATGATACATAAATGGTAAGTTGTATCATTTATACAATCACTATACAAATCCCAACAAAAATAAAAATAATAATAGTCATAAGCTATGGAGCATTAATCACATGTCTGTGCTTTGTGTCGGTATCATGCCATGTTGGTAGTACATACTTGTAAATCTTACCATATGTTTATCCAGCTCAAAGTGAAGAATCGATTGAACTGATAACTAATTAATCATCCTTGAATAGAATGATACAAACTTGTATTTACAGACGTGAAATTTAACACTCACAAACCAAGGCTCAAGAATGAAAGAATTGCAATCTACTTAGTTTTAATTTTCTAACCTCTCTCAGCTATCAAAATACACTAATATTCATCCTGGAATTTTTTTTTTCTTAATAGCTCGTTGAGGAAATTTCTGCATCATCATCTCCTGAAGGTCCGGAACTGGCAGCAGCAGCCCCTGGTCTAATCTCTTCTAGTTGCTGAAGAACTTGTTGAACCTCAGGTCGCGCTGATGGCGAAGGATCAACACAATGCAAAGCAAGTTTCAACGTGTTAAGCAACTCATCACCAATAGTAGATGCCTCCTTCATCAATTCCAAGTCGAAGACTTCATTAGTCCACTCTTCTTTGACAATGGAAGCAACCCATTGAGGCAAATCCAGTCCATTCATTGCCTCACCCGGAGACTTCCCTGTAAGGAGTTCAAGTATGATCACTCCAAGGCTGTATACATCTGTTTTCGTGTTCGCTTTCTTAAGCTTGGAAAGCTCAGGTGCTCGGTAGCCTAATGCACCTGCAGTTGCAATAACATTAGTATTGGCAGCCGCTGTCATTAGCCTAGATAAACCATAATCTGCTATTTTGGCATTTATATTCTCATCAAGTAAGATATTGCTTGATGTAAGGTTTCCATGTGTGATATTCTCATGATTGTGAAGATGGAACAAGCCGCGGGTCATGCCCTGTATTATCCTCATTCTTGTAGGCCAATCAATTGCAGTATCAGGTCCTCTAGCTGCAATAAGTTAATTGGTGAAGATGTCACTAGCTAGTGATAGATTTTAGTGGAGTAAACAATTGAATTAGGAGTGAAGTACATTTTTTTCTTACCATGGAGGAAAGTTGCCAGACTTCCTTTAGGCATATAGTCAAAAACAAGAAGCTTTTCACCTTTAGGTCCCAAATAATAAGCTCTCATAGATAAAAGATTCGGGTGCCTAATTTTGCCAAAAGCATTAACTTCATTTTCAAATTCCCTTTGGCCTTTGGTGATCTTTTCTCTTAATCTTTTGACTGCAACCTGACTCCCATCTTCCAATGTGGCCTTATACACAGTCCCATAAGTACTCTTCCCCATAATCTCTGCAGTTGCACACAAAAGATCATCAGCGGTAAAAGCTAAAGGCCCATCAAAATGGACTAGTTTCCCTCCAGCCTCTCCGCCTGACTCAACTTCACCAGCGACTGGCGGGGCACCTTTTTCGCCTCTTGCTGCCGCAGCTGCAGCTCTTGCTGTGGCTTGACCATTCTTGGATTTGGAAGCAGCCCCCTTCCTTATCAAGCAAACAAGCAGAATGCAACAGAGTAAAATTAACACAATGAGAAGCGCTCCAGCTGCAATGAGAATTATGTCTTTAGTACTCAGTTTTCTGTGATGTTTCTTGGGCCTTTCTGGTGGTGGAGCAGGTGCTGGAGAAGGACATTGAGCTGAACCACTAAATCCACATAGTTGAATGTTACCTACAAAAGAGCTTGAATTGAACTTTTGGGACAGAGGAATAGGAACAGAACCAGAAAGGTTATTATAAGAAACATTGAAAGAAACAAGATGTTTTAGGTTAGCAAAGGAACCAGGGATTTCTCCACTAAATTTATTCTGTGATAAATCAAGTAGAGTGAGTGTGGAAATGTTTCCTAATGTTGCGGGAATATGACCACTAATTTGGTTTCTCTTCAAGTTAAGAATAGAAAGATTATGCAATGTACCATAAGCTTCTGGGATTTGATCATCAAGATTGTTGTCCTCAAGATTTAAAACAACAAGTGAAGATAGATTAGACAAACTAGTAGGCAAGCTTCCATTAATGGCATTGTTGGAAACATCCAATGTTCTAAGCTCACTTAACTTGCCCAAAGAAGCAGGAATGCTTGTTGATAGGAAGTTATGGCCAAGGGATAAGTACTGAAGTTGAAAGAAATTGCCATTCTTTCGTCTTTCACCCCAAGAATCAGGAATTGACCCAGAAAGATTATTGTATTGGAGATCAAGAAAAATGAGAGAAGAAGAGGTGGTGAGGCTAACTGGGATAGAACCCGATAACGAATTATAGCTTAAATTGAGTCTAAAAAGCTTGGTAGCATTTGCAAGACTTTCTGGTATGGTACCAATAAGAGAGTTGTTGCTAAGGTCTAGAGTTTGAAGAAGAAGGCAAGAACCTAAAGAAGGAGGGATTGAACCTGAAAACTGATTATTGAACAATTGAAGACCTCTAAGATTAGGGATAATTCCTAGTGTCTTAGGAATTGACCCACTAATAAGATTGTCATGGAGACTCAACTTTCTAAGTGCTTGAAGTTGGCCAATTTTATCGGTAATTCGGCCTCCTAATCCTTTCCAAGGAAGCTGAATTACAATAACTTGGCCTTGAGCACACTTAATTCCAACCCAACCACCAGAACAAGCTCCATAGCCACTATCATTCCAGCTCTTCAAGAAACCTTTTGTGTCCACAAGCTCTGCCTTGAAGGCTTGCAGTGCTTGAAAATCAGCTTGTGTAACAACAACACCATCCCAATCTTGGGCTAAAACAGGTTGAACAACACAAATAATCAGCTGAAGAAACAAGAAAATGCTGAAAAAGGGCTTCCATTTTTCCTTCTTTTTATTGGAAATGCAGCACGAATATGCAATAATTTGAAAAGGGTGTTCGTTGAAAGTATTGAATTCTTTATTTGGGTTCTCCATATACCATCAAGAACAAGAAGAAAGACTGTAGAAATGGCTAAAACAAGAAGCAAAAAAAAAGAAAAGCGAAAAAAGATTAACAAGAACAAGAATGAAACAAGAGCTCAGATCACTAGTGAAGTGGGTTTTGTAGTGTGAATAAGAAGTGGTTTTGCTTGTGGTAGGCCACGTGAGAGAAAGAGAGAATCTTTTGTATTTGGAGACAGAAAGTGTCAGTGGAAGGCAAGGAGATGCAGTTGCAGAGCGGGAAGGACGTAACGGCTAGTTCATTTTTATTTACTGTTAACATGTTTCCTGAGGGATCATTTTATTTTGACTGGTTCTATTCATTATTCATTCTATGGTCATGGGATGAGGCTATATAATGGGGTCTTTTATTGCTCCAACCGCGCCCCTATGGCCCTAACGGCTATCTCCTTTATGGATCCAACAAAAACAATACATAAATGAAGCCATGTAAGATCACATGAACATGAAAAGACTATATAATATGATATCTATGAAAATGTTTTGCATTTAATATCAATATAGAAAATATAAAATAATGGGTTTTATTCCAGCATAAATCTTGAATTCAATTAAGTGCTTCACTATATTATACCAAAAAACAAAATGGGTAATGTGATATGATAGAAGCTAGCTTGTTTTTCTTGTCAAAATTCTTGTTGATAAAATTGTGTCTCTAGCTATTTACACTTTTCTTATAACTTTTTGCACTCTACTACTCTATTAGTATAAAAGGTTTTAAAAAAAGTGCAAATAACTGGAACCTAAAATTTTCACTATATTAATAAACATAGAGTTTCAAATATGAAATTTTATTAAAAAATAATATTTCACACTATAAAAAGATTGAGAAAATCAATATAGTCAGATTTAACCTAAAGTAAATTATCAAATGAATATGAAATGCTTAAAAAATAATGCATCCTCTCTTATAAAACGTATGATTAATTCACTTTCTTTTTTTTTTTTGCATGTGAATCTAAGAGTGTTAGATATATTATTTTTAAATATTTTTTGTATAAATATAACGGTTAGTTATTAACAGGGAGAAAATGTAAGTCTTTATCATAATCAAACACAGAAAGACATGATAAATCTATTAAAAATTAAATCATTCAGATGCCACACAAAATAAACTCCACTACCAGGTATGAAGAAAGGCAAAGCCCTTGACCAATAAATCTAAGGTCTTGTGGTTGTTCTAAATGTAATTTCCCCTAATTGACTCCTAAAATGTGGATGTTTTATAGTTAAGCTAAAGATAATACAAGTAACATTTAAATATCAGAAAAAAACAAAAGAGAAAAGAGCATGTTAATAAATCAAAACTTCAAGTGCTAATGTTGCAATGTATGGAGTAATAGAGACAAAGGGGCATGGCCTTTTTGAGGACTTTATTTAGTTATTTATACGAGGATAACAAATTAAATGACATGTCGTTGTCCCTTCATAGGTGAATCCAAAATTCCGGCCAGTTAGTGGGGTTGAGCGGTGGGTTCTTGCTCAATCAATGTACACCGTCCGATGCTACCTATAAGCTATTGATAGCAATACTATTATTTTTGAAAATTTGCATGGATGTTTGTACACACGAATTATTATACACGAGAGGTCACATTTAGCAATAAATGACGAACTCAGTTTTTGGAAAGGAGCTTTGGCTCTTTTATTTGAAAATGAGGGTTCCATGCACTGCTAAAGAGAGTCATCAGTTTCATCATCGCTATTATGATGTGGAAATGTCCATTTGAGTGGTCCAAATTGAACTCCATTTTCAATTTATCAGCCCTTATGGGCCTTCAAATAGGGCATGAACGCAGTGTCCCCAATCCATCACTCAGTATACCTATTGGATGGATATGTTCTTGTTGGGTTGGGTAACAACATTGCCCAGCCTTGTGGGCTTGTGCTGTAATCCTCCAATTATAAATTTTGGAAGCTCAAGTTTAACAAATTCTGGTGTCATTTAAGGTTGCGTTTGTTTTATACAAAATAATTTAATTGAAAAAAATATTTTTTTGCAAAAATATTTTTGAAGTAATATATTTTCTAGTGATTGAAATATACTATAAAAAATATTAATTTTCTTTTAATTTATAAGATTATAATAAAATTTAGACTATAAATAGTTTATATTATACTATTTATTTATTTAATATAAAAAATATATTAAAAATAAAATTTTTTTATGGATTTGATCTATTACCAACGATCATTATCAGTCGACGATGGCCAATACCGAGTGTCAGTAATTAAAGATAACATACTTGTATTAATATGATTTATTTTTTTTCAAGTTTGAAAATGGTTTTTCTTTTTGAAAATAAGAAATAATTTTTTAAAAAAAATGACTTAATTTTTTCTTTCATCAAACAAACATTTTTCATTGATTAAATTTAATAAATATACCAAAAAAATGTAAAAAATATTTTTCACAAAACGAACAAAGTCTACAAAGACAATTTAATTTAGTTGTGAAGTGGTTATACTAGGACTTTGTTAGGAAAGATTGGCCTTTCTATTGTTTATATAATTGGAAGGGTCCTGAATACAAGTAAAGGTGCATGTTGGGAAGTCCATCATAGGTCACACTATGAGTTTCATCGATTAAACAATTAGCAGCGATTAGATAATCCCACTATTCTATATTAACTGATGTTTTTAAAAGATTTTTTATTTAAAAATATTAATCACTTTATAATATCAAGAAAATTATTTTTCAATTATATCTTTATCCTTATTAAGAGATAATTAATTCATTTAATTTAAGTATTTTTACAAAAAATAAAGGAAAATTTAGTCTTTTTAATCTTAAAATAAAGTTTTTTTTTTCTTTTCAAAATTCTAAGAGTAACGATAAAGAATTACATAACCTTAACGGAGGGTTAATAGATATTTAATACATATTAGCTTAATAATATTTTTTTTCTCTTCCATATGCTTTTCTATAAATAGTACTTCCAACACATATAATCAAGTGTATTTATAGAACCAAATAATAACTTTCTTCCTTATCTTTTCTCTATAATAGAGTTGAGAGTTCTTCATCAGTTCACTGAAGACAGACCTCGTGGTATTCAAATTTCTATCTATAGTCTATTTTATCTTGATAGACAGACATATATTTTTTCTAACACCGACAACAAGAAGGCAAATCTATTTCAACGATTCAGTGTGTAGTATAGGTTTCAGACCTTTTGATTCTGCTGTTGTTTCCTTATTATTTTTTATTTTTTCTATTTTCAATTTTATAGTAAGAATAATTATTTACTTGTTTTATTAAGTTTCTTTCTAAACTTATAACAATGTATTACTAACATCGTTTACTATCAATTACGATTCAATCTTTCAAACTAACATAATTGCTCTCAAACCAACATTATTGGTTTTTATCGATTATCTTGAAATGTCTTTTATGAAATTATAATGATATAAGATTCAATATCTTATTGTATTATTTTTCTCATTGACGAAAGTTCTTTTTATTTCAAAAATAATAAAATAATTTCACTATTCAAATATAAGTAAAAATAACATTAAATTATATAAATTCTTAAATGACATTTATCGTATAGTTGTAACTAAAAACTATAGATTGTTCGTTCAATTTTCCATAGTAACACATGATTTTTAAAACTTTGATAGTTGTTAATCATTTCTGAGATTAATGTTTGGGTCATTGAATCACATGAATTGATAAAAAGCTCTACTCGATCACTTGGATTTCTACTAATTCAATATCTTATTTAGTTCAATAACATTCAAATTAGTTTAGAATCCAAGTGTAGGTTAGTGATTCAATCAATCCAATATATTTGAGTCTAATAATAATAGATTTAGTAATTATAAGTGATTTTTTTTATTTGATTTATAAAAATAAACTTTCATGCTCAATATTCTTTCTTTTTTAAGAGATGTTTGATATAAGTAATTCTTTTCTTTTTCAATACATGTTTGATATAATTGATAGATTTTTTTTCAAAAAAATTGATGAATTTAGTCGATAGTTGTTTAACACCTATCAATTACAATACCCGATGGATTTGGTAGTTTGTTTAGTTGTTTAACACCTATCAATAGATGAATGGATTTGATGTCTAATTAGAATTAATTATAATGAATTGTAATTTTTAATTATTACTTTGATCGTTATATAATAAATGAGAATATGTAATATATTTAAAAATAGATTATATTTTTATTATTATTTTATATGTGTATAGCTACAATTAATAAATATTTATTAAATGGTTCATATTTATCATATTCATTATCTATTATCTATTATTAATAACAATCATTAAATATCATCATAAACCAAACAAACTTTCATTCTACTATAGAAATTTCTTTTAAAAGGACTGTTAATTTAATCAAATTGATACAGATCAAGATTCTTGTAGAGAAAAATGCATTAATTTATGCATTGCAAAATGACGACAATGACTTTCTTTTATTTTTTAAGGTCACTTTTATATGAAAGTTAGAATAGTCATAAAATAACTTACAAAATCGTATTTATTGTTTGGGTCTGAATCAATTTGAACGAAAAAAAACATTTTCATTCTTTTAATAAGTAGATAATTATTAGAAAAGTTTAGACAAAGCTTAGTCTATTATATAAGCAAATCCTGAAATTTGACAAGGTTTTACATTTTGAAAACTGTAGCCCACTCATGATTTAAAATTGCAATAAAGGAATGATAAATAATGAAGTTGATAAACAAACAACCCTAATCTCCATTCTTTAGAAGAAATCGCAATTTTTGTTTTTGTTTTTGTTTTTCTTTTTTTTTAAACAAAATAAAAAACTAAATACATAAATTAACAATTCCTAATATCTTAGTTTTTTCCTCTACTTTTTTAGTGCGTTGGAAATCCACCGACGATTATAATAAAAAATTAGCCTAATGAGTCACTGAACATCATCAACACCGTCCACTCAGAATCAAACTCCACGCCATCCACAACAATCGCCACCGTCCATATTAAACTACAGTACTCCACCATACATGCAAGCATCTCCCCACCCATCCTACAATTACTTCTTTCTACATTAACCCTACCTAAATCCCCTCTCTTTCCCTTTCCGCTATTTTCTCCTTCAACGCGCCACAACTTTTCTATCTCCTCTCTCTACACGCGCCACCGTAATGGCCGCTGCAACGATCCCAATCTCAAGTCCAGATTCCCAACCACCAATTGCCACGCCTGCCTTCCGAGCGTTCCTCTCACGCCTTTCGTCTTCGATCCGCCATGGCTTCTCTCAACGCCGCCCATGGTCAGAACTAGTCGACCGTAGCTCCATGGCCCGACCCGATTCCCTCTCGGAAGCCGCGTCTCGGATCCGCAAAAATCTGTCCTACTTCAGAGTCAATTACATAACGTTACTGGTAATCGTACTCGCGCTCTCTTTATTATCTAATCCTTTCTCTCTCCTCGTCCTTCTCTGCCTCCTCGCCGCGTGGACTTTCCTCTACCTGTTTCGACCGTCGGACCAGCCGCTGGTCATTCTAGGGCGCACGTTCTCGGACCGCGAAACGCTTGGTATTCTCGTCGTTTTGACTGTCGTCGTGGTGTTTTTGACCAGCGTAGGATCGCTTTTGATATCTGCTTTGATGGTTGGTTTGGCTATCGTATGTGCACACGGTGCGTTTAGAGTGCCGGAGGATCTGTTTTTGGATGATCAAGAGCCTGCGAATGGTGGATTCCTGTCATTCCTTGGCGGCGCCGCATCCTCAGCCGCTGCTGCCGCTGCTCCGGCTGTTGCGTCACGTGTTTGATCTGAGATTTTTTTGGTGAGATCTGGAAGCAATTGCATTTCAGGGTCACAATTTTGTAGATTAATCTAAGGTATTTGGTAATCTTGGATACGATTAATTGATTTTGAACTGTAATTTAGATCATGATTAAGGTGGATTTGGTATTCTTAACTATATTCAAGATCTTGAGGTTGCTTTTAGATTATTATGTTATTTTAATTAATTTCGATTCATTTCGCATATGATTTGTAGGAAAGTTCCTGCACAGATTTCTCTATCATAGATTTCTTGCTAAATGCATTAATGGGTTTGGTATGTGCAGGAGAAGTTTCATTATTGAATAATGTATGCAATTTCATATGCGTGTCTACGTACTAAAGTCTGAGGCTGGGAGGTTGATGTTAGATTTAGGAGGGGGAGTGCCTGATTTCAGTCTGTATTGTTGGAGTTGAAGCATAAGGGGATCATCATGTTCTATGCATTTTCAAATTGTCTCGTGGTAACATTGTGTTGGATGATCTACTACTTATGCAGCATCTCATAGAGGTACATAATCAGGAACTTGACAATGCTATGTACACGTTGTCAATGAATTGAAAAAACAAACAAAAGTTATGTTTCTGTGAATGTGGATTGTATGATTTGAATCCCCATGTATTGTCGATCAATAAGCATTAGTTTTGTGGTGTTAGTAATGTGGTAGATACCAGTCTCTTCCCTTGGTATAGGCAGCATTTTGAAAATTGGATCCGATGGTCGAATTGGTTAAACTGGAAATTGGACTATTGATTGGTTAAACTTGGAGATTATCTCCATTGCACAAATTATAATTTGGTGAACCTATAAATCAATTTTATTTTATCCAATTTAAACAAACCAATCTGTGTATTTCTAGATATACACGTTGCAATATTAGAACACCAGAAAAGATGCTAGGCAGTCGGGGGAGAATGACAACTGACAATGAACAAGAACACGGCGAACGAGATTATGGCGCAAGTAGATCATAAGGAATAGCAAATGATGACGACTTCCATCAGTATGGTGGTGGCCATTGGAGCAAGGACGGTAGTCGATTGCAGGCATGATCATGGCAAACAAATGTAAGGAAAAAGTAGATAGTTTATTGCTAATGGAAAAGCGATCAATGGGGCTAGATCATATTCGGCTTATTCATGATCTTGAAGACATCACTGACCAGTTTGAAGGCTAGTTGTTCGATGATGAACTGAACAATAATTTTAAGATTGTTGTTTGCAGGTAAGTAGTTGTCGATCGAATCAAGCTTTGAATGTAGCACAGTCGATGGAAGAGAGGAAGCATTTGTGCTTTCTCTCTCTTCATATTTCACCAAAATCACATGCCCTAACATAAGATGTGTTATCTGAGAGTTCTGAATTCAACATGGTCTGGTGATTATTGAATGGTGTAATGATTTGTGACAAAAGAAATCAGCTAGGATTCCAGTTAATAGGCATAACGAAACTTTAATTGGATGATATGTTGGTGCAGGAACTAGGAAGGTAGACCTTAGATGCAGAACGATGTCGTTTTTAGTGAAGAACTATTGACCCATGAGATGTTGTGCATGCTTATGGATTTGGGCTTCTAGTTCAAATTTTGTTTAGCCAGTTTAGGGTTCATAGAAGCCTTTTAAATCTCAATCTATTCATACTTACGGGACGACAATCATATGTCCACATATAACCTTAAAAATTATAGTTTGATACGGCATACATCACCTCTTGATGCAGGATTATGAATGCTAGTAGAGTACCCAAGAATCACAGCGCCGGTTTATTGAAGAATTGGGTATTCCATTCATATGGATGCACGAGGCTATGATATGTTGTAGAGGTCAATTTAAAATTTTTCCCATGCACTGTATAATCTTGAAATTCCATGATTATGTATTTGGAATGATGTAGATCCTTTAATTACAAGGGTAATTTCTCAATGACAGCCGAATTTAAATGCAAGTGGAAACAGACTTATTCAATCTTCATAACTTCTATAGCTTCTGCATTATTCTTGTCAGGTAATTGCCACGAGGATTATTATGAGATCTTTGTTGGTTTTTAGTTACTTGTCACACTGACATTCCTTCGAGTCAAACTTATTACAGAGAAACACTTGCTTTTGACAACCATGAAAAGGCATTGGCAAGAAGTCAAGAACTGGAAGTTATAGGAGCTGGGCTGTTTTATGGTTTCTATTGGATTAAGATAATACTGCTAGAGGCAGGACCAGGGGCCCTCGGCCGCCAAAAATATGGAGAGGGAGGGTTGGGCAGGGGTTCAGCCCCCTGCCATTGCTGAGGAATAGCCAGAGGGGAGGGGGCTGAAAATACGAAAAAGAGCCCCTAAAAATGAAATGTTTTTTTTTTTTACGAGCAAAACGGCGCTGTTTTGATCGTTTTTTCATTTTTATAAAATAATTCATGAAATTATATAAAAAAAGTATAATAATTTTAAATATTTTATATAATATTATGTATATTTTCTATATTACAAAATATACTCTGAAATTGCAAAATATATCCTTATATTATAAAATAATTGTCAAGACATGATTTTTATATAATGTAATCATATTTCTTTCTTTTTATAAAATAATCTATAAAATTATATAAAAAGTATAATAATTCTAAATATTTTATAATTTCATATCGTATTATGTATATTTTTTTTGTTAAAATAATTATCAAAATACAATTTTTATATAATATGACCATATTTCTTCATTTTTACAAATAATCCATAGAATTATATAAAAAGTACAATATCTCTAAATATTTTATAATTTCATATAGTATTATGCATATTTTCTCTACTACAAATTATACCCTATAATTAAAAAACATATTATAATATTATAAACTAATTGTCAAGACACAATTTTTATGTAACAGGATCACATTTCTTTCTTTTTACAAAATAATTTATGAAATTACATAAAAAGTGAATAACTCTAAATATTTTATAATTTCACATTGTATTATGTATATTTTTTTCTATTACAAAATATATCCTAATATTAAAAAATATTTTTTTTTTACAAAATAGTTGTCAAAATATGATTTTTATGTAATATGATCATATTTCTGTTTTTTTTATAAAACAATCCACTAAATTACATAAAAAGAACAACTCTAAATATTTTATGATTTGATATAGTATTATATATATTTTCTCTACTACAAAATATATCATGATATTACAAAATATATTCTTATATTACAAAATAATTGTCAAGGCACGATTTTATGTAATATGATCATATTTCTTTTTTTATAAAATAATCTACAAAATTACATAATAAGTACAATATCTCTAAATATTTTATAATTTGATATAATATTATGTATATTTTCTCTATTATAAAATTACAAAATATATCCTAATATTATAAATAATATTTTTTGTTATAAAAATAAGAATGATTATGTAATTTCTTTTGTAACTTTATAACAAGATTATTATATATATTGTTTCTCTATTATAAAGTGTGAAAAATATTTATATTTATTTATTATTTTATAATTTTACATACAAATTTTTATTTTTAAATATTATTTAATATTATTATAAGGTTTGATTTATAATTAGTAACTTTACTTAATTTATAATTAACAAATAATACTTATTAAATTAGTTAGAAACATTATTTTACGAAAAACTTTAATATATTGTTATATAAAAATATAATATTTACACATTAAATATAACTAAAGAAAGAAGAGGAAAATCAAAATTTCTAATTTACTTGTATTATGTGGTTAATCTTTATTCACATAATTTATCTTATTTTTATTTTATTCTCAATAATTTCTCCTTTTACCTTTTTTTAATATTCATTTGTGTATATCTTTGCGTAACTCTAGTACACTCAAGTCTCACGTGTTATTGTGGCAAACACTATGATCCGAACATACTCTTAGACTAATCAAACTTGATCTAAAAATTTTCAAATTATTTTAATTTTGAGCGATTTTGAATTTCTTTTTGAGTTGGATCTAATTTCAATCACTTTTTTTTTTAAAAACAAATTCAATTAATTTTTTTTAATCATGGAAAAAACTATCACTTCTATAGCAAATCATGCGAAATTGAAAGAAGGAATTTATATAGGAGATTCTAATTGACTAAAAAACTACAAATTTGGTTGAGTTGGATACATTGGATACTTGATAGTTGATTGTCTGCCAAAGTAGTTTGATCATGATTGGTAAGACAGAAAGCGTGGGAAAGTAATGTTGACTGGTACGAAAGAAAAACAAATGCAAAAAAGCAATATTATTTCAACAATATTTTTAGTGCAATTAGCTTAATTGGCAGGATTATAGGCTTAGCTTAATTAGTGGAATTATTGATCCAAAATCATGTACTACATTTAGTTTATACTTTCTATATACATGGGTGCTACAATGTCTGCATAGAACATATTCGCAACCATCAACCTTTCTCGTTCTCTGTATTTCCTGTGTTTTGCTCTTTTGGTTCAAAAGAATCAATAACAAAAAATAAAGAATTCTGATTAAATTCTAAGCAATTTTTTTTTCATTAATGAAATAAAATTAGAGGTGACAAATGAGTTGGATCGGGTTCGGGTCTCCAGGATTTCAGTTGATTTCAGGTCATCTATCAAGTTAGGAATATAAAAAGGATTTCAGGTCGGGTTGAATCATTTGTTATTCAATTTTAAAATGTCTATTTTGATTTTTTATCATTAATGTAATATTTTCTCATAATTTATTAAAAGAGAAATAATAATTTTCTTTTAAAAAAATTACTTTTCGTAAGATAGATGAAACTTCATTTAAATTTTTTGTTTTTATTTAAAAGTTTAATAAATTAAATATAATTTTTTTAAGCAAATGTCTATATATAATGAAAATAATTGAATTAAGTCAACGTAAAATCATATTCAAGTTATATAGCATATTTTAAATTAATTTACAAATAAACATATAATATCCAATGCTAGAAAATCACTCATTATAAAAAATTTGTGTATTGTGATACAAATTTATATGATAAAATTAGATTTTATTTTAATATGTGATTTTATTGTGACAAAAATCAAATTTATTATAATTATTATAAAAAAATAAAATTGTGATAAAATTGTGATAAATTTCTTTTACAGATTAAATTATTTAAAAAATTATGACAAAAATTTAGTTTAATTGCTTAAAAATTCAAACCTTTATGCAATATTAAATTTTATCATAAACTTCTAATTAAGTCAATGACACTATAATTTGACAAATTAATTTTAATTATACTTAAGTCAAAATCATAATTTAGTAGAGTACATTTGAACTCATTTGACTCTCCTGCTTTACAATTAGTTTAATTAAACTTAAAATTAGGTTTACAGTTTAATTAATATACTACTTTTATTTTTATTAAATTTAATCTTATTTTTTCTTAATTAAATTTATTATGTACTTTTATATGATGAATTTTAATTTTATATTTAAATTTGAAATTAAAAATTTTAATTTGTAAAATCTCTCATTTTTTTTAAATTTCTCTCATTCTTCTTAAAAAAATTAATTTTATATTTTAAATAATAAAATTTTAAACTATTCAAATAAAAAATTCTAAAAAATATTTAAAAAATCAATCACATGAGTTTAATTAAGATGATATTTTTATTTTTTATTTAATTCAGTCTAATTTTTGCTTAATTAATTTATTTTTTATTTTAAATGATGAATTTAATTTTATATTAAATTTATAGTTCATAAAATATCTCAATTTCTCCTTAAGAAAGTAATTATTATATTTTAAATAATAATTATTTAAATTATTTAAATAATATTTTGAAATATTTAAAAAATTATTTATATAAACTTAATTAAAATGATACTTTTATTTTATATTAAATTTAATCATTTTTTTGCTTTGATAAATTTATTAAATACTTTTATATGAAAATTTTTAATTTAATATTTAAATCTATAAATTTTAAAGTTTAAATTTATAAAATCACTCAATATCTCATTCAAAAATTTTGCTCTTAATATGTCATTAAAAAATTAATTTTTATATTTTAAATAATAAATTATTTAAAATAAAAACTATAAGAAATATTTTAAAAAATAATTATATGAGCTTAATTAAGATGATATTTTTATTTTTATTCAATTTAATCTCATTTTTTAATTAAAATTAAATTTATTATATACTTTCATTTGATAATTTTATATTTAAATTTAAAAAATCTAAAAATTTAAAATTTGAAATTAGAATTTATAAATCTCTCAATCTCTCATTTAAAAATTTTTTTATTCCACTCTCTCCTCAAAAAATTAATTTATATTTTAGATAGTAAATTATCTAAACTATTTAAAATAAAAAATTTTAAAAAAATATTTAAAAAATCAATTATACAATATGAACATGAACATTCTTAAAAAATTTATCCTTAAAATAAAAATTAAGAGTTTATTAATTTATTATTTAAATATATATAAATAAAATTTATAATTTTAAAACATGAAATTAGTATAAAATTATTTATTCATCAATTAAAATAAAAATAAAAATTTGATATTTTTTTAAAAATCATTTAAATTGAGAAAAATAAAAATATTATCTTAGTATGATTTAAGCTTAATTTTGAATTTGATTGAATTAATTGAAAAGTATAAGGGTCAATTGAGTTAATTGAATCTAAATATACACTTTTATTAAATGTTGATTTTGACTGGAGCTATAATTGAAACCAATTTGTTATATTAGAGTATAATTAATTCAATTAGAAACTTTAGATACAATTGAAAATTCATGAAAATGTTTGAATTTTCTTAATTGTTGAGCCAATAAATTTTTAACTCAAAAATTTTGTTATAATAATATAAAATAAATTATGAAATAAACTGTTTCACCATAATATTTTATCACAATATAGTGCCCATTTATAATATTTATTACTGTATTAAATGATTTAAAAAATTATGATAAAATTATTCTATTACAATAAATAATTTTTATTTTTTAAAATAATTTATCATATTAAATAATAAATTATAATTTAAGCACTTGAAAAGTATAGTAAAATTAATAAATTTATTAAAATATAAAAATTTCATTATATTTTAAATAAAAATATCAATGTTAAATTTAAATTTGAATTTGAATTTAAATTTAAATTTAATGAAATAACTTTTTTTATTTTAATTATTCTACTTTTATATTTTTAGTAATAAACCTTTTTTATATTATCATCGGATTAATTAGATCATGTTACGAGTTAATCCATTTAAGTCAATTTTAACTCAACTCGTCTTGTTGACCTTTATCCGACTCAGCCCAAAAGTTTTCAGATCATTCAAGTTCTGATCATTGAGTTTATCCCAAGTCCAAATTAAATTCAGATCGTCTTTTACCAGACTATCCCGAGTCCAAATTAAATTCGGATCGTCTTTTATCAGACGGGTTGATATTGAATAAAAAACTACCGTCTCTAAATAAAATATATTGTTATCTTGCTATGGATCCGTTATTCCGATTCCCTTTAATTTGGTGAAACTCCACCAAGCCGAAAGACTAGTTTCATAACTCCTAAGTCATCTGACTAGAATATATTCACTTTATAGACTACACAATTCCTAAGTCGCTGACTAGCACATATTCACTTCATAAACTATGAAAAAAAAAAAAACTATTTAAGTTTTAACATCCACAATCTAATTGTGGTATGTTATTATACTATCACTTAACAAGTGATATAAATTAAGTACTTAATTAAACTATCAATTAACTACTTGGAGTGTCTTTAATTTTCTGTTAAGCCAACACATTAAGGTAGTCAGCTGTATGCATTTTAATTTCCCCAAGAAATTTTGACTTCACTAAGAACGTTTGAGCTCAGCTCTTCATTAATAAGGAAGCGTTTGCATTCTTAATCCATAGAAATCAAGAATAAGACTAGCGGAAAGATGAGACGTTTCATGGTTTTCAAGCGATACAATTTGCATTGGTGAGTAACAAATATGTAAACCTTCACTAGCATACAAAACTACAATCTAAGAAAAGTGTGTCACTCTCTTAAAATACAATGATTAAACAATTATTCCACCACCTATAGTCACTTAATTGCCGGGCAAAACCAAGTATATATCATCACAAGATGGACGTCTTCCAATTGGGCAATCAAAGAACAGATAATGGAAAGACCAAAATAACTAGGGAAAAGGATCTTCAAGGGGTGGGAAAGCTCACTTGATACCATGAAATGATGGCAAGACAGCAATTAGAGGATCTCCATATCCAACGGCATCTGGACCATACACACAGTGAATAACTAATTATAAAATGACAGTTCAACAATGCAGTTCCAATAGGATTAGGAACTAAAGCTTCAGTAGAATTGAGTTTGTATTTCAGCAGCGTCAAGGCATTGTAATACCATTAACAATTTAATTATATCTGCATACTCTAATGCAATATCATTTATTTATTTTATAAGAAAAAACATGTGTGTTGGATAACAACCTCTTCTTTCTCAACTTTCATCAAAGGAGTTAAATATTATGCACAAAATAACAAATTAAAAACCTACAGAATTGGTGAACCTTACATCAAAACCAAAATACACTCAATTTTCAAAAAACCCCAAAAAGCTAGACTAAACTTTTCCATCTGAGTACCATAATAAAAAAGAGTTACTTCAGTTTGGTGCAAACATCGCCTTAAATTACCCTGTTGAGCAAATACAACATTGCATAAATAAAACATCAAGCAAAGGGCTTAGATCCAGTTAGTCTATTCACTCTCTGACATTTTTTTTAACAATTAATTAAAATACCATAAGCAAGGCTCAGCACCAGGCAGAAATGCACTTAAACTCCTAAGCCTTAATGAATATTCCAATTCCAAAGAACAGAAGAAACATTTACATCAAAATGTCATTGCTTTCTTGCAGTTAGGTGGGCCACTATGCTCTTTAAACCATTCCCCACCTTTTTACACTTTTTTTATGTACTTCAATTTGGTTACAGCCCTTTGCATAACTCTATTCTTATATACCAAGAACAAAATGTGAAAAAGGTGTATCTTTTAGGAAATCATGTTTATATATTACCAAGTACGTCTAGGATCATATTTGGACTAGTTGAAAAGATCATGACAGTTACATATTGGCTTCCTGAATCTAGCTAAGAGATGCAAATACTGCTATTTGTTTAGTTTCAAAGAAATATTTGTTCATGTTGTTATTCAAGAGATGTTAAATTAAATGGATAACAGTAAGATGATAGACATAATACCTCCATCATCAAAAAGGAGCTTTAAGACTTCTCCAGCCACATCAGACTGTATGACCATCAACCAAAAGGCACATTTATCACGAAAGCAAAGCCAGATGTAAAGACACGGAAACAAAAGCCTCACCTTCACAGGAAGTTCAGTACCAAATTGATCCAAATATCCTATCACTTGTCCTTCTTTAATAATATCACCCTATAAAATTGAAGTTGTAAATTTCCAGAATTAAGAACCAAGCCAATAAGACCATGTGAATTACAATGCAATGTAATCAAAATTTCTGCTTAGGGAAAATATCACAATTTTAAATTAAGGTTTCCATTCTAGAACAAGCCAAACTGGAAAGGGTGGTCCTGAACTAAAACGGGGCAACTTAGCTTGAGTTTCATCATCAACATATTACCTCTCATAATTTTGCGCCATCTATAAAAGCAAAATAATTAATTAGAGATACATACAGTTGAAAACCAAATATATATAAATTAACACTGGAATTTTTATTTTTTATTTTTTATTTTTTGAAGCTGTTATTTTGAGGTGGCCAACAAATGTCAAAACTTAAGACTACAAAATATCGATTAAAATAAGCATGCCGAAGTAACACATGCCTCTTTAAAGATGGGAGGTTGCCGTTTTCCTTTCACAGTTCTGTTCCTTCGAAATGAGCCAACCTAGAAAATAAGTGATGCGTATGAAATATTAGCGCTCCGTTCAGAAAGAAAAGAAATTATCAAAAATCTTACACTCTGGTAACATCATTGAATCACCTACCGTTGGGGAAGCTACTAGAACATATCCAGTAGCTCCAGAAGCCTCCAAGGCAGCTAATTTGGAAGACTTCCCAAAGGAAAAATTTGTAAACGGGGTGATTTTCTCAGTAGAGGCTTTTGGTGGTGGTGAGGGTGGGGCAACTGGAGTTGATACATCCATGGGTTTAGTTGGGATTGGTGGTGGTACTATAGGTGAAATGTTTGACAAGGGAGCTTTTGTAGCCCCAACATTGCGCCGTAAATGCATTTCAAAGTCCCCAACCTATCAGAAAGCAACATAAAACCAGTCAAATAAGTGTCCTATGCCTCAAGTGCCATAAGGATCAGCAATATCACTAAGTTAAGCTTTTGCCACTACTATTTTAATTTCAAATTGTATCTAGTATAGCTTCTAACAACTAAAGGGATATGGCATCTGAGAATTGCTTTGCAAGAATGTAAGACAATGGCATTAAAAAATAATAAGTTTACCTTCAGTTTCAGTTCTGCAACCTCTGTCTCATCACAAACCTCTAGTACCAATGCCTGGTGATTTGGAAACAAAGAGCAAGACAGTAATGCTTCATATCAGAGGACGCAATCACTAATAAACTAGCAGGAATCAATAGGTAAAACAAATAATTTCAAGGAAAGGGAAAAATTGTGAGATAATAAATAAATACAAACTATCGAATAGAAATTACATTAAAAAAAAATGCCTAAGTGTGTCTTAAAAGTAATCCCGAACTGCTTTACTTGGCATGGCATAGTAGAGTTTTATTCAAAATACAAGGTAAAATTATTGCCATTGTTAGGCATTTTCCATCATGCTTACAGGAAAGCGTAGCATTCACCTGATCATTTTTTTCCATTCAATGAGGTCTTAACTGTTAATGTAAATGAAACATGGCTACATCGTCCAATTTTTTGATAAACTGACTTTCAAATAGCATATCCAAATTGACATCAAGTACATAGCTAATTAAATCAAGGTATATAGACAACAGTTCAGCGATAGAGCTCTCCTCGCCTACAGCACCTAATAATGTCAGAGCAGAACGAACTCATAATTAATAAGCACACTCTTGGCAAACTACGAACAGCAATTCCAAAATCTTGCCAGAGGCAAATATCAATTTGCACAAATAGAAATAGAAAACTAACTGTAAAAAGATAAGCACTCACTTCAAATCCACTAGGAAAAGTCGCGCTTCGCAGACTACTCTTCTCCACCGCTGCACCACCAGCTTTAATAAAACAAAAAAATCAATGTTATCCATTCATACTTAAAACTGAATTTTCCCCAAATCTCATTCGCTCACCATCAGATTTAACAGTTGCAGGCGCAGCTTCAGCTGCAGCTTTTGCCAGCTTTACATTTCTCTTCACGGCAGTAGAAGTAGAAACAAATTTGCACCCAACCGCCAATCGCTGGCCGTTCACTTTACCTAACGAAGGACAACAAATAATCAAATCTCAACAAAAGAAAGCATAACAGATCTTTAAGATCAAAAGAGGCGAGGATAACTTACCGTGGAAAGAGTGGAGAGAAATGGAGGACTCCATAGGAAAGAGAGAGAGAGAGAGAGAGAGAGAGAGGGAGGAGATGTGATTAGCAATGGTGAGATAGAAGAGAAGAAGAGATGAGAGAGGTTATAGTTACGTTTTATACAGATGAGTTATGGCCGAGAGGGGCAAAATGAGAATTAACTAGATTTAGTTAGTTTGGCGACACATTTGTCTTTGTAATGTCCGCCTGCTTGCCTCAGTTTCTCCACTCATCACCGCTCCCTCGTGCTGTTTCATCTTCCATTTCCCCATTTCTAGCTTGCAATAGCTAACGTGTGCCGGTTGCGCTTTTAGTTCTGACGACGAGTCTCTTCTTTTATCTATAGTTGGTTTTTTTAGTTGTAGATCGGTGGGCTGGCTCATATGAATTTGGACCGGCCCAAAGATGATAAACTTGATTGCTTATAGATAACTTACAAATTATATCATGGACTCTTTTCCATGATATTTTGTGTCATTTTAATAATATGGTGCATTTTAGAGTTACACACATGTGAGTT
>CATIWR010662456.1:0-14564 GCA_949677035.1 Omphalea diandra | reverse complement strand
ATATATAACACCAACAACAAAACAAATAGAAAAAATAAATATATATATATATATATATATATATATATATATATATATATATATATATATATATATATATATATATATATATATATATATATATATATATTTTTTTTTTTTTTTTTTCTTTCTTAACAATATCAAACACCTAGGGTTCTAAACTATGTACCACAACCATGCTTTAATATCACATATAACATATTTATGCGTTGAATCCCAGATTGTTTTGTGTCATAATTACGAAGGCTGAAAAATTAAATCACTTGAAGAATTTATCAGAACGGTTGAAAATGAAAGCTAGGTCTTCCTCTCCTTGACCTTCTTAAAGACGGCTACAATGGGCGTAACAACTAGGGTTTTCTATTATGAAGGCAGGCGAGAGGACGTAGCCTATTTATAATAAATTTTAACAGGTCCACCCATCACATGTCCATGTTAAAATAGATCTACACTGATCGTCTTCCATATCGGCCCACAAAAGATGTCACAAGCCCATAACTCAATTGATCACATTTTAATTGGATTTACCTCAAATCAATAAACTATATTATTCAGTCCGTTTTATAAATAACTAAAATCAACCCATAATTAATATTAGCCCACATAAAAAAAATTCCAACAGTTTATGATTCATTTGGTTGTTTAAAAGATTACAATGATTTCTTAATGTATCATAGGTCTTCTTAAAGTTGCCCTTAAGGAATTGAAGAATTGATGATCTCTCTAGAGCATTGCAGTCGATTATGGACAATCTTTCAAATCTCAGTAAATAACTAAAGAATTTTCTTGAGCTTTATAAACTGTGAAATAGAAATGGAGTTGTTTTAGCCTTCTCTAAATCATTAACTCAAGCTTGTTTAGGGACCCGAGGAACATATAATTTTAGAACCATATGAAGTTGGAAGTGCGGCTGATATACCCATTTGTACACAACCTGCATAACATATATTGTGTGGGATGCAGGACATTTTTCACATCAAGCAAATAAGAAATCAACTTCATGGTAACATGTTTCAAGACATTTATGTTTTGCTTCGAAGAAAAAATTTTGTTCCTTAACTGTATATCGTGCGCTCATGGGACGCTTGAAAATAAGGAAATAATGAATGTCAGCTGCAACCTGAAAATGCGTTGCCAACACAGATGATACAAACAAATCAACATCATAGTTCAGAAATTAACCATTTGTAAGTACGGCTAGAAATTGTTTTAGCAAACTCAGATTCATTTTAGAATATGAACTGTTTCTGAGCCTCTCTGCATATTGATCGTACTCTATAATTGTCTTTTGCTTGAGAAAAATTCATTGCTAAGCCAAATATAAGGCTTCTGATGTTTCCTTAGCCATTTCCACGTATGAGGCTGCCTGTTTGTAATCGATGTCATTGAATCAGCCAGTTCATTTCTATGACCCGAATTTGCAGTTCTGAGGCAGAAACAAGATGATGATGGTAATGCCTTGTATATATCGCTTTAATTCTACTAAAAAAATAATGGAAATAGCACTACAGAGAATTGCTTACAATTTATTAATTCGTGCAGCTAGGTCATAATCTGCACTTAAAATTTCAGATCTACTGTGCTGGTCAAATCTTATAACCTAATTATTTTGTGTTCCAGCATTTTAATAATTCTATGCAGATGATAATATTCTTCCGTACAATAATTAAACCAGCAAACAATAGTATCACACTACCACGTTGCCAAACTTGGTAGAAAGGTTCCAATGGGATTCGAATTTGAAACCTCCACATATTATCCATTTATGTGTAGCAATTAGTCAATAATCAAAGAAGAGATGAGTTCATTGAAAAATCCAGCAAAATTGGGTTTCCGCAGACAAGACAAAAAACCAATATTAGCTACACTGTTCGATGATTTCATCTAACCACAGCCCGGTTGCGTTGGGGTGTGCTCCGCCTTGACACTGGAAGCACCATTCTAACTTCCCTCATTTGCCATGAAAGAAGACAGCTACAATACAATTTGAAAGTATAGACACATTTTCTGCCATTGCATACTCTCAGACAGAAAACATAATTGCAAGAAAAGGAGTGCAACTAAATGTAGAACAAACTATATCACAATGGCATTGACTGCAAAACGCATACCATACATTACATAAATTTTACTTTTACTTTATCCACTTAAATCCATCTCCTTCTTCTTTCTCAATTTCACTTTTAGCAGCCTCAAGGTCCTCATCAAAGAACATATCCCATTGGCCTTCCCATTTAATGAAAAACTCAGTATCCTCAAAATACTTAACTCTATGAACATCCCCAGCTGGAGTAAATAGATAATCACCAACACCCAAATCATACTTTGCCTTCTTACTCAAATTCCAGACCCTTTTGCTCCCTTTCATCACCACCAAATCATGCCCAAATGTATGGTGATGTGCAGGCCCCACACTCCCTGCCTTAAAACTCACTATAGCCGATGTTGGGCTCTCCCTCACTATCTTCATTGCCCCCCCAGGAATTATATTAATCGGATCCAACTTCCTGTTCTTTACCAAGCAACATAGAGCACAAGGAGTTAACAAAGTTTCTTCCTTTACTAATTTTTCTTCTTTGGGTTTCTCTTCTTGGCCGATTTTCGGCATTTCTTGAAGCGAATAATCAAAAAAGGATGAGATTTCATCGCTCCACGGGGCGGAATTAGAAGCGGGGCAAGGAGCTTTAAAAGGAGTATTAAGCCAAGCGTCGAGGACGTCGATTCCAGATTCTGGTGATGTGGCCATGCCGGAGACGGCAAGGACGTTGCAGTTATTGATGGATCGGGTGTTGATTGCATCGGCGGCGGAAAGACAGGTGGAGGCGAACGCCGGGGAACTTGTTGGCGAAGATGGAGACACCCACGCCAGTCCCGCAGGCGACAAGGCCAAGGATTTCGGGGGAAGGCGAGGATGGCGATGTGGCGTTGGCAGCGGAGACTCGGCTGCCGACCTCGGCGGCAATGGAGTAGTAGGAGGAAGTACCAAGGTCTTCCACGTCTATGTTGAGAGAGCGGAGGTGGGACACTAGAGCGTCTTTAAGGGTACAGCCGAAGGAATCAGCTCCCGTTATGATTTTCAGTGGGCGAGTGACGGTGGCGATGGGTTCGGCCATTTTGTGGTGGTGGTGTGGAAGTGAGGAGTAAGAACGGTAACCGAGTCAAGAAGATGAGACTGACGAGCAGTAGAGACAAAAAGTTTTTATTTGTGGACGGATTTTATGCTACGTTCATGCTCATTATATTTAGGACACAGAACAGAACAAAGGCTTAATTTAAGGGAAAAAGTGCATCTCGAGACCCTTAAGTTTACTTATTTATGATATTGAATCCTTTAGCTAAATCTTATTTATTTTGAGCCCCTAAGATTTTGCAGTTGTTCGACGAGTAAAATGTACTCTCATGTGTTGTCACCGACAAACTCATAAATTACCCTTTGAATTTTTTGCTATTGATCAGTGTGGCAGTTTAACTTTACCAGTAATTAATTTAACACTTAATATTTTATTTTTAGTCTATTGAATACCTTATCGAAATACTGAAATAAGATTACTTACAAGCGCCTATTTTCATATCAATTAGATCAAAACATTCTTGTATTTACAAAGTTATTTGAACATAATATTAGTTATTATAATTTTAAATTTCTACAAATGTAAATTTATATTTCAAATTTAGAATCAATCCTAAATATAAGAACAAAAAAAATCATCTTCAAATATGAAATCCATAATTATAGCATAAAAATTATAATTAAAAAAATATCTAAAAAGTAAAGAATTGTAATCCACATACCAAACAAAGACAAATTACTTTCACATACATTTTTTTGAATAATTTGTAGACATAATGCTTAATGATATGGCCAGAGTATAGAGGAAAGTGGATATACATTCATTGATATCCAACCATATCAATCATTACAAATAGTCGTGAATTTGATAAAAATATATCATTATCAGCAAATGAGATAAGAGCATATCATTAAGCATGCAAATGCATTATCGTCTGTCTGTTGGTCTTTTATCCTTTCTATTTCTAATGGGCGCAGAGATAAGCACATCATCATCTATTCATTTGTTCGTTCTTATGCAAATCTCATTTCCTTGTCAGAAAGTTGGGTTGCCTATAGGCTATGAAAATTTTGACAATTTTTCTCCAAAAGAGTTGCTAAAGAAATGCTATAATTGCTAAGCTGCAAAAACCACTAAAAGTTATTCTTGAACTATCCATCCCCTCCAAGTTGAATAATATTACATAAATGTCTTTCTTGGATCTTTAAAACTACTCAAAGATTCAACGTTCTATTGTTTGTCTTCCACGAAATGGGTTGCTTTTCTCTTTTGAGTGTCCATAATGTTAGACTTCATAATGCTCACCTTTCAGTCTCTTCAAATTTGGAGCCTTTTGTGGTGTTAGGAATGCCTAAAGAGTTTCATGAAACTTGTTGTAATTGAAAGTGGTTTGTTTGTCTCTTCTCCTCCCTCCCACTTTTTCATACTTTTGATCCATCATTTTTCTCTTCAATTTCATTGATCATATCCCTCTTTTTAACTTTTCATTTCAAGTCTTTCTTAGGGTTTCTATGATTCAATGATACTATATATACATATTAATTGATTATAGGTAGTGAATCTCTTGCTAAACCCTGGAAACAAATGAGGGCTCATCTTTTAGCCTTATGCCTTTCAAACCACTATCTTCTGGAAGTACCAATGATGTGGTTAAGGCTTCTATAACGGCTAAACCTGATGAAATTGTTTCATCAACCAATTGGAATACTGTTAGAAGATAATCAAATTAAATTAATGTCGTGCAGTTTGCTCCCATCTTCAACTATGGGTTGAAAATCTAAAAATTATTATATGGTTTAAGTGTCATTGATCTTTTAGCTGAGAAAGAAAATTAAAACATAAATTGGAAGAGTTTGATTTTTAGGATGGTAAACTGAGGAAGATTAAAGAAGAACAAAGAAAACGAGAGAAATATTAATAAAGGATATTTTAGTCCAATTGAGATATGAGTTCATAGAACAAACTATTTCATGCAATTGTACAAAGCATTGTTCATACACGTGATTGATGACATTATTAATTTGCATCTAATTGGTCAAAAATTAATTTTTAATGATTTAATTGATTAAAAATAGAATGTTAAGCGTTAAATTAATTACTTGTGATACTTGTGAAGTTGAGGCATCACACTGACTAGTCGCGAAAAGTTCAAGGGACAATTTATGTGTTTGGCCATGATATCACAGACAAAGTGAACAACTAGTACATTGAGATGCCACATCGGAGAGCACTCACCTTTATCTAGAGAAATCTCATAAGAATAACATTTTTTTAAAGTATTAACCTTTTTTTTTAAAACAAAAACAATTTCATTACAAAAGAACATAATTATAAAATACAAGAGTAAAATTTCAAATTTCAAAAACTTAAATATTTAAATATATAATTACTATAATGTAAAGATACATGATTTGATTTAAAAAAAAAATAACTTAAATTTAAATTTATTAAAATAGAATAAAAATAATATTTTTTTATTGACTCCATGATAGAGTAAGTTATTGAAAAATCTTAATCTTCAAGTGATAAGTTGAACTATTAATTTCAAATCAAAATCATTTCTTTAATGGATAATTATTATAAACCTTTTGACTTTTGTCATATTTAACTAAGTCGTTTATCAAATTTCAAAATTATACTAAAACCCCCTAGACGTTTTCTTCGTTATACTGAATAGTCATTCCATTAATTTTTTTGTTAAAATCATATGAAACGTCAATAATACCCTTAATCTCATCGTAAATTTTCATTTCATAACATAAACTTCTCTTCCCTTCCTCTTCTTCATCATCGTCATTAGCACAAAACCTTAACAACCTAGACAACAAATGGGATATAAGGGTTAAACTCACATCAATAAACAAACCCCAAAAAAATGATTGATTTTATATTGCACAAAATAGAAGTGGAATCTAAAATTAAAAATGAGCTCACATTCCCCAACTCGATCCCAGTTGTTGAAGAAGAAGAAAAAGATGAGCCAAACAAAGCTCAAAAGCTTCAACCTTTAACTGACACTGACAACAAACACATCAACAAAGTTGATTCAAATTCTAAAATATAAGATCTGCAAACAATACCCATATCAAACTCCTTATCTTCAAACAACCCTAAAAAATTAAACTCAAAAACACTGAAATTTAATGTTTCTTCAATTAGAAATGTCAATCTGTTAGAGCTAGTGCTGATAAATTGGAGGGGGATTTATCAATCATAAACCTAGAAACACTGAAATTTAATGCATCTTCAATTAGAAACATCGATATGTTAAAGCTAGAGCTAGTAAATTGGAGGGAAATTTATCAATCATAATCCCCATTTATAAATGCAAATGCACATTTGTTTCCTCCAATGCTAATGATGATTCTTGCGTTAATGATGACGCAAGAACAATTTTTGCATTAATGATGATTTTTGCACCAAAAACGATTGTTTCCTCCAATATCGATGATGACGACAATTTATGCTCCTCATCCACTACCATTTTCTTCCCCTTTTAGTAGAGTTGTGAGTTACTAATAGAATGGAGATAAAGGTTTATATGGGCTAGTGGATAAGAGAGATGTTTTCTTAATAAGATCAAGATGTAGCAAACACCATTAGAAATTATAACGAAATCTTGGAATATGGGTTTGAAAATGGAGATTCTAGGTTGGATTTCAAGAAGAAAAAGAAGGTTTGGTTAAATAATTAAAAGATAGAGAGACCTTTTCTTGAAGTTTGGTTGGATTCCATCGATGTACCTGTGTTCATTGGACTTGTTCACTTGATGAAAATAGCAATTTTGAGTTGGGGTAAGAGTTTTAGTTGGAAATTGAAGATTAAATAGGAGAAATAGGAAGAAGAAAGATTTGAAGATTGAAATGGAATGTTTTGTTTAATATTTTGTGGTTTAGAGAAAAACTACACAGAGATACGTAGATGTGTATTTTTGTCATTAAAAATAAAATATAAAGCTTATTTTGACTATATTCTCTTTGACTAACGGTATATGTTTGTTTTAAAAGGTTGAAAAACTATTTAGTGTAATGGAGAAAATATCAGGAGGTTTTTAGTATAATTTTAAAATATAAACAACCACTTAGTTAAAAATGTCAAATATTTTTTCTATGAGTGGATAACACATTAGATTGGATTTTAAGTTTCTTGTCATTTCAGTTACCATGAGTTTTAATATCCAATCTAATATCATGAGATAAGTCATTCAATTTTGATCAAACTTACAAATTGGACATAAATATCAAAAAGGTTGTAAATTTAGCTAAATTCGCCAAAATTTAAAGGATTGAACATAATAATAAAAACGTACAGAGATTTAGATTTTTTTTTTTATCAATAGACTAGTCAAAATTACATGTATCTTACATTGATTTTTTAAATTTTTATAATTTAATTTTTCTTTGATGAATTTAATTTATTCAATTTATTTATTTGTATATAATAAACTGAATAAAAAAATCAAATATTTTTAAAATTAAAATCAAATAAAATTTTAATAAACAAGCAAACTGAATCAACTGAATAAAGTCTACATCAATTTAATTTTCTTTAATAAATCTATTTACGCTCACTATAATAAAGTCTATATCAAATATACTGCAATTGGTGGGAAACAATTTACGCAAATTAGATAGAGCTTTTAAATGAAATAAAACATATCGAAAATGTAGATAAAGGTGAAGTTAGCAGTGAGAGTGAGGAATATGAATGAGAGCAACAATTTATTATAATCATATCATTAAATTATAATTAAAATTTTATTATGTTCATAAAACTTTAGTTTTATACAATTGAGTTATTAGAATATGATTAATATTGTAACTAATTTTTTGATTAATTAAATAAAATTCGATATCAAATGTTGATATGATTTTTTTTTCTTTTAAAAAAAGTTGACTAAATTTTGGATCATTATTTAACATGTCACTGCCAATGTGACTCCAAATTTAGATCTCTTCAATTTATGTTAGCTTTTTCCAAAAAAAAAAAAAAAACCAAATCATGTTAACATTTCCACGTGGAATTTTACTCAATTAACTAAAAAAAGTTAATTGCATTAGTTCAATAGTTTAAAATTAAAATTTTATAACTATAATAAAATTTTAATTATAATTTAATAACCATTTAAATAAATTACCTATATGAGCAACCTTGTAAAACTTTTGATGACTTACAAGTTGATGTGAATCAACTATTTGATAATGAGGATAAATTATAGGAAGTTAGAAAAAAAAATGCAAAATGTTTGATGATGCAATGCATGACATGCTGTTTATCGCACCTTACACTTCATTTGGATTTATTTTCTTTTTATTACATTTTATATAGAAATTTATCAAATATTTATCATTTTTTGTATTTTATAGTATCAAATTTCATATTGTTTTTATATATTTTATGTAATCATGCATTAAATTTGGAGTAATCAAATATAATTTTGATGGTAATAATAACAAATTAAAGCCGTGTTTGCCTAATTATGATTTTTAATAGGTGAGTAGCTGTGGGAGCAACGACTAATTTGGACGTAAGAGTAGTAAGTGAACGAGTAAAAAGAAGAGAAAATGAGTCTAAGATGAGGATAAATTTTGAGTTACATTCATGCACTCATTATAAGTAGGATTATGTCTATACTATATTGAAATTAATGAAAAACATGAATTATTTATACCAGGAAAGGAAATTTTATTATTATGAACTCAAATTGTATTTTTAAATTTTAGTTAATATTCTATTATTCAAAAAAGTAATTTATCCATAGGCTTATTTGAAAATGGAAATAAGACTCTTTGTTAATTTATATATCCTTTTTTTTTTTTCCTCAAGTGAGAGGTCTTATTTTGTTGAACTCTAAAAATTCAAATTGCACCTCCCATAAAATCAAATTGTATCAAATTAAAAAATAAAATGAAATGATTATCTATTTTAAGTATTTAGCTTGACAATAAATCAAAAATTCACTTATTTTTACATTTGTTTAGCTTTTTAATAGAAGTTGAATTAATACAAAATCTCTTTTAATACTCAAATGACGTCCATCTATTTTTTAAAATTTTTTTTATATTATATCTTCTTAAAAAAATATTGACAAGTATAAATATATTATAAAACACAAAAAAAAATCTGAACTCTAAAAAAATCCATAATAATCTAGAAATTTCTATGCACATTCTCAAATTTTTAATTATTTTATAGGTTCCTGTTTTTTTAATATTTTGATAAATATATTTTTGAGCTAATGCACACATCAATTAAAATTAAATCTCTTTTTGGGTGGCTTTAAAGAAATATTTTAAGATCAATCTGATACATTCAAAAATGTTATTATATTCAAGAGCGGAAGTACATAAAGGCTACGGTGGGCTGCAGCCTAGGGTAGATTAGGAAAAAATTTTAAAAAATTATGTAACTTTTATAAAATTAAGCATTGTTGATATTTTTTTCTCTAACTTACTTATTCAATTAAGTACTAAAAGAGCTATTCTCAAACAAAAAAAAATGTCTATACTCTGAACTGGGGTGAAATATATTTATAATATAGTCTGAGCTAATTAAAATTTTTTGTTATGCCATTGATTATATTTTATACTCCAAGAATCCAATCCTTTTTTTTTTTTTTTTTGAAAAAAAAAGTAAATTTTCATAACAAGTTGGACTAACCATTCAAATTTTACTGTATTCTTATAATTATATGCACATAATAATATTATTTTATACCATAACTAAACCAGCATACAACAATAATAAACTATCAAATTACTAATCTTAGTATTCAAACTTGATACTTTTAAAATTTTACGTATTTTCGCATTGAAACTAATCAATATAATAATCAAGGATGAGATGAGTCAACAAAAAAGAAAAATTGCGTTTTTTATGCAATACTCACAATTAAATTCGGTTAAATCATGATAATTAGATATAGATTGGTTATTATCTTACTTTACGAGAAAAAAAATATATCTTTAGTTTGATTCTGTTTATTCACTATTATTGCTAGAAATTTTATTAATTTGATGATAATTATTAAAAGTAGACTCCTCTCCAATGCTTATTTGGCTAATTAAGCCTTTAACTAACGGTTTGCATGATCTCATGCACAAACTCATTTGGGTGAGCGCTGTCCCTGAAACTGGAAGCACCATTCTAACTTCCCTCAGTTGCCATGAAAGAACATCGAATAAAATGGCAGATAATGACCAACACCAAACGCACACAACTGATATATTTATTCGACATACATGATCTTAGTCTATTCTTTTAAATCAAAACTCAACGACAACAGCAAAAGAAAAACTTGACTATATCACAGACAGTACACAAAACGAGAGATTACCCGCCATTTATTCCAAAGACCATATCATAGCTTGTTCATTTCTTCCTTTTCTCCATTAGTATTTCTTCGATGGTTTCTCTTCTAGGCCGATTTTTGGAATTACTTTAAGCGAATTCTCAAGAAAGTTTGAGACTTCTTCGTTCCAAGGTTTGAAATTAGAAGCGGGGCAAGGAGCTTTAAAGGGGGTATTGAGCCAAGCTTCAAGAATTTCAATTCCAGCTTGTGGCGATGTGGTATTGCTGCCGACGGTTAGGACGTTGCAGTTGTTGAGGGATCGGTTGTTGATAGCTTCTCCTACGGTATTGCAGGTGGAGGCGTACACCCCGGGGAACTTGTTGGCGAAGATGGCGACGCCCACCCCGGTCCCACAGACGAGAAGGCCACGGACTTTGGGGGTAGGAGAGGATGCAGTTGCCGCGTTTCCGACTGAGACGCGGCGGCCAACCTCAGCGGCCACGCAGTAGTAGGCGTCATTGGGGAGGTCTTCCACTTCTATATTGAGGGAGCGGAGGTGGGCCACCAGAGCGTCCTTAAGGGTGCAGCCAAATGAGTCCGCTCCGGCTATGACTCTAAGGGGGCGGGCAACGGCAGTGGCGGCAGCCATTTTATATGGAGGTCAGGGATAGGAGTGCTTGGTGAGTGAGTGAGTGAAGTGAAGAGAAGAGGTGAGTTTGAGATGATTTTGAGGTACAGGCTACAGCTCATTATATATAGGTTCGCTCTCTGCGTAAGTTGTTGCACCTGTTCATCAGAATCGGTTTTCACGTTATAAAAATGGGAATTTAGCTAACAAATTAAAGGGCCAAAAGGTTAAACAAATTTTTAAACTCCAGATAAATGAGGATAAAATAAATTTTTTCATTAAAATTATTTTTGATTTTTTTATTATTTTGTTAAAATTATCTTAAATTTTATATTATTTTATCATGAAAATTCAAATACTAGTTTCAAAGAGCAAAAAATTATGAATGATAAGTGGGTGGAATAATAATTATCCTTCATCTTTTGTTTTACCATCCTGATGATAAGAATTTTTCTTTTGTCTTTACCTTCACAGAAACTTTTTGTTTAATGAAAATTTCCCGTATGGTAAATATTTTTATTTTTTCTATTGTTTTTAAATTATTTTTTAAAATATAATTTATCAAATTAAAAAATAAAAAGTTTTATGCTAGAAACTAATATATATATATATATATATATATATTATAAAACTATATTTATTTTTTAGGTCTCACGAGAATTCACTTTAGGATTTTATGAGGACCGGCAAAACGGGGTGTAATTTCATCCTCATCCTATTGGAGAAAAAAGAAGGAGATTTTCCACTATCTTAAAAAGAGTTTCAAGATCACTGAAGAATTAAGAAAAAAATAATAGTCTTTTTGAGAAAGTATTATCGTGTCATTCAAAATATTTATATTTTCTTTTATGCTGTCATAAATTCACATAATTTAAAAAACAAGTTATCACAAATAACTCTAATAATATTAATAAAAAATTTGATAAAATTTTGGAAGGGTGGGACAAGGGATGAGAAATAGCTCTCATCTTGCACACTTGTCATTCCTAATTTATTGTCCTCTTTAACTAATATTTTAGATGTTTATAACAGAATAATATAAGATTAAGAGTAATTTTGATGAAATAGTATAAATTATAGATAATTTTGATACAAAAATTATTTTATCCTTATTTATTGCTCTATTATCAATTAAAGGACTTATTTGGCCCTTTTAACCCAAATTAAAGTCATTTTGAGTATAGAGAAACAAAAGTGTCGATGATATAAATATTTTTTGACACGATGATAATTATTTTTTTCAGAAATGTTAAATATAACAATTTAAAATAACAAATCTTAAATTATATATTATACTAGTCATCAATATACACATTTCCCATACTATGATTGTAAATTTTTTATTATAATTTTAATATGAATTTATATTTTATTATAATTTTTTGCATTAATAGACTGTAAAATAATTTTTTCTAATGTATAATCTACATTATACCAAAACTTTTGTTTTATTTGAATTGATTTTTATTGATATTAGATTTTTAAAAATAATGTGAATAGTTTAAAAATTAACAGAATATATATATATAGTATCAGGATTATTACGAATTATTTAAAATAATATATAAAATAATTATTTTTTTTCCAATGTGGATTATCAAATACATCTGAAATACACAGTGCTCCTTTCCAAAAAGAGCTTTTATTATGAAATTATTTGTAATGATTGTATCTATCAATTACTTTTCTGTTAGACAATGAAAAAAGTTCTAATATTATTTTCAAAGCAATCAACCAAGATTATTATCTCATACATAATTTGAAATCTTTTTCTTTTTCATGACATAGTTGTCATTCAATTATTTTATTTTTATTTTTTAGCCTAAGTGTAGAGATTTTCACCCTATTTTTTAAATTTAATTTCAATGATCTTATTTACCGAGTGTATATACCCAATGCACACAAGTTTCTCTCGTATATTTATATTTATCTATTTATACTATATATAATGGATATGGGAGTTAATTTTTTAATTGATCAAAGAATATATGTGATTAATGTTAATAATTACAAAATGATTAAATTTATTGGTTGAAAAAATTAAACTATAATTTTATTTCTTAAGCAAATAAGTGACTTTCATTAATTTAAAAATAATAGAAAATTCTTAATAAACTAGGAAAAAATTAAACAAAAAATTCACAATTTTGTATTCTAGTCTTAAAAAAATATAAATATATATAAAATCACCGACAAGAGTAGTAAAAATTAAAATATATAAAGAAAATCATTGATTTGAAGCTTAATTAATTAGGTAGCAAACTTTTTATTGTAATTTTAATTTATTTAATTTAATTAGCATTCAAATGTCTACCTATTTAAAAAATTTCATATTAATTTTTTAAATATATAACTTTCATTTATATAATAAATTCAGTATAATTTAACATAAATATAAATTTAGTACAATTAAAAATATAAAAATATTCTCATTTTAACTTCTAAAGCTTCTAATCATATTAATAAAACTTTACAACTTGCAATTTCACAGGAAGCATAATTCACTGATAATATTTTTTATCATCTATCAATTCTTTAATATTTTTAAAGAAGTCTGGTATAAAAAAAAAAAAACTGCAAGTAACTTTTAATCAACTAAGAATGTTACTGTTAACTAATCAATCCTATGTATAATAATTTAAAACCTTTTTCTTTTCTATATTATCATTGTCATTCGATCATGTGTATGTGAAAGTAGGGATAAGGAGTGAATTTTTTATCTGACCAAAGAAATGTATAACTAAAATCAATAATTAAAAGGGACACAAATTTATTGGTTGAAAAATTGAAATCTAATTTTATTGATTAAATGAATAAGTGATTTTAATTATATTTTAAATAGTATAGATCCTTTATAAAATATGAAAATAATTAAACAAAAAAGTCACAATTTGAAATTTCTAGCCTTCTAAGAAATATAAACATAAAGAATATGGATAGGTGAAAATTTTGAATTAATTAAAATTAATAATTTTAAAATTAATTTAACTATGAAAAAATTTTATTATCATATATTTTAATTTATTTAATTTAATTAGCACTTGAGAGATTTCAACATAAAACAGGACCTACAATTTGAAAAATAAATCTGTGAATAAAAAAAAAAAAGCCAAACGAGGATTTTTTTTTTTTTTTTTGGAGTATAAGTTTGGTAAATACTTTTAAGCAATCAATCTCATACATATATAATTTGAAACTTTTTTTTTTCATATTGTCATTGTCATTCAATTACTTAACTCTATTTTTCTATTTTATTTGTTGGCTTAAATAGTTCTTATATTATAGCTGTATGCGTATATCTACTATCTATTATACTAAGGGAGTAAATTTTTGAATTGACCAAAAAAAAATGTGAGATTAAAATTAATAATTATAAAGTGACTCAAACTTATTTTTTGGAAAAAAACTCTAATTTATTAATTGAATAAATAAGTGATTTTTTATGAGTTTGAAAATAATAGAAATTTCTTAATAAAATAAAAAAATTCAAAATGTAGAATTCCTAGCCATCTAAAAAATATTATATATATATATATATATATATATATATATA
>CATIWR010662399.1:0-20380 GCA_949677035.1 Omphalea diandra | reverse complement strand
TTGATTACTTCAAATTTAGTATATGATTATGGAAAATGAATCAAATTAATGCAAAATTTGATACGACAAAAGATAAAAAATAATAAATATTTGATCAAATTAACTAACTTTTTTTTTTATAAACTTGATACTATATATGTTACGTCTTGTGCTATTAAAAAGTCTCCTTCAAGATAAAAAAATAATAAATATTTGAACAAATTTTATCTAATTTTTTATTTTTATAAAAATGACACTACACATATTGTGTATTGTGCTATTAAGCATTATCCTTCAAGATACAAAATAATAAATATTTGAGCAAATTTTATCTAATTTTTTTTATAAAAATGATACTGTACATGTTGCGTCTTGTGCTATTAAATATTCTCCTTCAAGATAAAAAAAATAAATGTTTGAGCAAATTTTATAATTTTTTTTTATAAAAATGATACTGTACATATTGCATCTTGTGATGTTAAATATTCTCCTTCAAGATAAAAAATAATAAATATTTGAGCAAATTTTATCTAATTTTTTTATTAAAATGATACTGTACATGTTGCTTCTTGTGCTATTAATCATTCTCCTTCAAGACAAAAAATAATAAATATTTAAGCAAATTTTATCTTTTTTTTTTTTTTTTATAAAAATGACACTGTATATGTTGCGTCTTGTGCTATTAAACGTTCTTCTTCAAGATAAAAAAAAAAAATATATTTGAAAATTTTTTATCTAATTTTGTTTTATAAAAATGATACAGTACATATTGCATATTGTGCTATTAAATATTCTCCTTCAAGATAAAAAATAATAAATATTTGAGCAAATTTTATCTAATTTTTTTTATAAAAATGATACTCTACATGTTGCGTCTTGTGTTATTAATCATTCTCCTTCAAGATAAAAAATAATAAATATTTGAGCAAATTTTATCTAACTTTTTTTATAAAAATGATATTGTACATGTTGCGTCTTTGCTATTAAACATTCTCCTTCGAGATAAAAAATAATAAATATTTGAGCAAATTTTACCTAATTTTTTTTATAAAAATTATACTGTACATGTTGCGTCTTGTGCTATTAAACATTCTCCTTCAAGATAAAAAATAATAAATATTTGAGCAAATTTTATCTAAATTTTTTTTATAAAAATGATACTATATATATTGCGTCTTGTGCTATTAAACATTCTTCTTCAAGATAAAAAATAATAAATATTTGATCAAATTTTATTTAATTTCTTTTAAAAAGTTGATACTTTATGCTTCGGGTGTCTTTGTGTCTCAAAAGTGGCAAATATTTTGTGGGATAAGACTGTTGTGGAATAAGGGTAATATTTCACCCACCAAATTCACCTAATAAATTTATAGGTGAATAGAGAGTGAAAGATTGTACTGTAAAACCACACTATAGTTGATTTCCAGGAAAGATTGGAGGGGTCACAAGCGGTCTCACTTAAAACTCAATCTCCTTATACAGAATCACTCTAATAGTAATTTAACAGCACAATATATCACTACAACTATACCCTACAAAATAGCTATTAAAAAATAAAGACAAAATAAGAACACCAGAATTTAACAAGGTTCGGTCAATTATGTCTACGTCCTCGGACACTACCAAAATTATATTTTACTAAGAAAAAAACTATAAAGTGAAATATTAAAAAAGAGAGAAATATTGAAAATTGTCTAAGAGATAGGTAGACAATTTTGAAATGATCAAACTAAAAGAATTAAGGCTCTATTTATAACAAAACAAAACAAAACACTATTCCTTTTGTAAACAATCAATGTGGGATATGACTCTATTTATAACAAAAAGAACTCTCTTCTCTTTGTTATTTTCCGGATGTAGAATATCAAAATGAGCCACCATAATAAACACTGGGCACATATAGGTCCTGAAGTTCAATCTTACAGAATCTGGGCTTTCTGTGTTTTGCCGTGGCTTACGATGGCATTTTCTGCAAATCTTGGTGGGTGGATTGCTGACACACTAGTGAGCAAGGGTTTTTCTGTAACAACAGTTCGCAAGGTATTGGTTAGTTAATAGTTTTATGACCTCCTAATGGTTGTGCCAATCTAAATCCTCTTAGATTCTCTCTTACTCTCCTTTCTGTTTAGTCTGCTTCTAACATGATCTGATGAACAAGGGCATTTGATGAGGTCTTCCTTTTTCAACTCTGAATGGCTAACAGAGCATACCTTGTAAATTATCCTTCACAGATCATGCAAACAATTGGATTTATTGGCCCTGCCTTCTTCCTAACTCAAATGAGCTATGTTAATTCTCCTTCAGTGGTTGTTCTATTCATGGCATGTAGTCAGGTTTGCCTCTAACACTAGACTAAAACTTCGTAAGGAAAAAGGTCAATGGTAGTTGTTTGAATTTGAATTTTTTTTTTCCCTATAATGAACTTGTAATTACTTTTCAAGCATTTCATATTATTGGTTTTCTAGTATTGTTTTGTAAATTTTACATTTGAAAATTGACTGGAATCTGATTTATTTTGTTGCAAGTTTGCAAAAGAACTTCTATCTTTAAATTTATTTCTTCTTTTTTCCCCTTTTAAATATAATTGTCTGCTTATTGTAAAACATTTTCCATTTTTGTAATAGGGAACTGAGGCATTCTCCCAGTCTGGTCTATATTCAAATCATCAAGATATTGCTCTTAGATATGCTGTGAGTGTTGATTCTTTCAATGACATATGGAATTATTACTTTTTGCCTTGTGGGGGTGGGGAGGTGTTCAGGGAGAGCTTCTTTTACTGTTTATATTCTCTAAATTAGTGCCCACCAGTAACCTATCACTAGGTTTCTTTCGAATGGTTTTTAAAATTTTGCCCTCTCTAATTACCGGACTTGCATCATTGCTCCCCCTTCCTTTTGCGTGAAATTTAATGGTTATTGTTGTTTTTCTTATTGTCTTTCAGGGACTGTTGCTTGGTTTATCCAATACTGCTGAAGTAGTAGCAGGGGTGATTGGAACAGCAGCTACAGGTTACATCTTGCAACATGGTAAGCAGTTACTACAGCATTCTCAAGTCTTATTTATGTAACTAGCTCCACGATTCTAGTGTAGAATCCTCTTGCACTGTAAATACTTGAATTCAACTAAAACCAAGTACGCAACCAAAGGCATCAACCTTATATTAGGGCAAATTAAAATAGACAATCACTGAACAACGCCAGTAAAATATAGAATTGCTAGACAACATTGCAGAAACATGGAATTACTTATTGGATTTCCTACTATGAGGATGCCAAAAAGAAGAATAATAGTTACGAAGAGGCCTTTCTCTCCAACTTGAGCTTGGGTCATTGTTAGGACTTGGGCTATACTTGTGGCCTATAGGAAGAAATATAAACTACATGATATATATAACATATTATAAATTGTAGTTCCTGGTGAAATTATTATTTGGCCACAAAGGATGAACCGTTCTTCTTAGCAGTTGTATTGTTTTCTGCCACCAACTTTTAGAAAAACAAGGTCATATTCATTTGTCTTTTAAGAAACATTCTTGGACGTAACGTGGTCCTTATTTCAACAGAATGGGTAAGAAAAGGTCCTCATGGCCTGATTTTAGTTTTGTTACATTGGTGAATCATTGCCTTCATGTTGAAGCTTTATTGAAAATTTTGAGATGATAAGCTTGTAATGAGATGAGTTTTGTGTGGTTGGAATCACCACCATCTTTATTGACATTTGGGATACTTAAGTTTCACTTAAGCTGATTCTAATATTTTCCTTCATGGCACCTTTTCAGGTTCTTGGGATGATGTTTTCAAGGTTTCAGTTGGGCTGTACTTGGTTGGAACAGTTGTCTGGAACCCGCTTTCGACTGGTGAGAAAATATTGGGTTGAGTTTCATGTGGTTGATATCTTTCAGCCAGTGGCTCAAGCGAGCCCTCCTTATTCACAAGCTAATACAGAAAAATTCAAGTGATTGATTGGTGAGTAAATGAAAATGAACAAGATAAAGTCAGGAGATGTCTCATTCAAAATTGCTGAAGAATTGGCAAATTTTCTGAATGCCATAGAAAAGCTCAAATTTTGAATTATAGCTGCCAAGGCCTGTAGATATAGTGAAATAATTGCATATGTATTACTGAAGAAGAGTGCATTTGCAAGGATCTCCACTAAAACTTGCAAATGTTGTAATCAATATTCACAAATCAATCTTGTGATATTGCTTTCTGTTTCTTCTCCATATTGTAGTTCAATTATTTTAAGCATTCTACCAAATAATGCTTATGTTGTTTAATTTTTCTCTCTTTTAAGGGGAATGACTGGAGGCTAATAATTCACATGTTACACAATTAATCTGTCGTGAGCAAAACAAATGTGCCAGCAAGCTAGGATTAGAAGCCTAGATTTCAGTCCTAAGTCTCTTTCACTCTTTTTTATTTTGCAACTATTAATGCTTACACATATATATAATTGGCTGTTGTTGCTACTAATTGATAGATATTACCTATTTGGTTGTTGCATTTGATATGTCAAATAATCGATTAGAAGAATTTATATTGCTCGTAAGAGTATAATTGTGTGTTTATTGATGTAACATTATGAAAACCCATATCACTGACATGGAATATACAACATTACACGACTGTCACTCTTTAGTGTTCCCCCAATCAATCTAGACAATTACTTACTCAGTTTGAACCCATCCAACCAAACAACAAATAATAATGTAAATATGAAACCAAAATAAATTTATAATTTATTTGCCATTTAACGGCAGTAACAAGGCAAATGGATGTGTGACTGAAATCACTGTTGTACTACTGTCTCCTGTAAACCAAGAAACTGTATTGCTGAGGCACAGGAAGCGGCCTTCCTATGCAAGTGCACGAGGATGCAAGAACACACGAAGTCCATTTTTCATGAACAACGTAAGAGACATCTTCTGCTCCACACGGTGGCCAGGAACTAGAGATAACCGGTAGCGTAATAGCACAGCAGATGCCACAGACTTCATTTGCAGATATGCCAAGTCCTTCCCTAAACATGTTCTCGGTCCAGCATTAAAGGCCACAAACTTGTATCCATCTTTAGGAGGTTCAAATTTGTATCCTTCTGGGGATAGCCACCTCTCCGGCTTGAATTCCATGCAATCCTCACCCCATATGCTCTTCATCCTCCCTACAGAATATATAGAATATGTAACAGTTGAACCCGCTGGTACAAATGTGCCATCTGGTAAAACATCATCTGCTACGACATATTTGAAATCCTGAGGCACTGAAGGGTATAGTCTCAGTGTTTCAGCTAATGCTGCTTTGAGATAGACTAATTTGTCAGCTTCATCGAAGTCTAGAGGCGCTTCAAGCCATTGTTTATGATCATTGCCTCGAGTTTCTTCAAGTATACTGGATATTTCTTTGACAATCTTTGCTTCGACTTGAGGGTTGTTCATGACTAGCCAGAAGAACCAGCTAAGAGCAACTGAGGATGTGTCACGGCCTGCGAGGACGAAGTTTAGAGCAATTCGTTGGAGAACTGATATTGGAAAAAGATTACCATCAATATCTCTTTTCTTCATGAATCTTGATAGTAAGTCATCTGATGGATTTTCTTTGCGTGCAGCTATAGCATCGTCCATGTAGTTTTCGACAACTTTGAGGCTCTTCTTTAGTCCCTTCTCTGTTCCAATTCCTAAAATCTTCTCAATTCTCCACAAGAAACCCGGATAAAGAAGCCTTTGAAGGGTAGCTTCAGTTGCTGCATCAAAGGCACTAGCGAAAGGATTTTCAGGCAGTTCTGGAGAGAGTGTCTGAGGATCTTTCCCAAAGGTAAGTCCACATATGTTATCAAAGGTTAAACGTAGCAGCAAATCTTGCAAATCTACTGAAATCTTTTTATTCGCTGCTTCATCTAAAATGCTCCAGAACCGATTCTTGATTGTCCGGTTCACCCACCGTGCCATAGCTTGCCTTAAAGTCCTAGTAGTGAACTCTAAAGCCGCAGTTTTTCTCTGTATTAGCCATGTATCACCATCACTATTAAAGATACCTTGTCCCAGAAGATCATGGAATGCAGTTTGCCAATGAGGCCCCTTAGGATAATTATCGAATCGGGTTCGAAGGATATGTTCCATGTTCTTTGGGTGGCAAGTGACTGTATAGAAACCTTGCCGGAAAGCCAAGAAGGGAAGAGCAATAGTACATGTTTGGTAAGTGGATGCACCAGCTGTAGCTCGGAGATTACTAGCAATCCAGTCATGCATTTGTCTTCTGTTCTTGAAGAGAACAGGAAGACTTCCTAGTATAGGCCATACCTTAGGACCAGTAAGTTTACGAGCTAGGAGATAGAACCAAATAAGATAAGCTGAAGCAGCAGTTGCTAAGGTAAAGAAGAAAGGCAACATGTCCATGTGATATATGTGAACGTAGGGGTTGATGGTTCGGTGTTTTAAGTCCTAATTAAGGTTGGACTGGAGAATATAAGAGATGATATAGGGCTGTTATATATGTATGGGATGATATTAAAAGTAAGTTGTAGGGGGAAGTTGTTGGGAAATTTTGTGCATATGGGTCGATGTTGGGTTGATAGGAACTGTGAATTGAGAGAATATACACGAAACTATGGTTTTGTTTCTAGTCGCCTGAGTAGTTGCATGCCAAATTATGCTTGAAGTGATGAGCAATTACACGAGTGGGTGTGTGTGCTTTATTAAAAGAATTTGATGATTGCCAAATGTGGAATGAAATGATCTGTTATTGCTTTTTTTTTTTTTGGGTGCTCCGATGATCTAAGCTGGGAATTCTGTCTTTTATCATGATTTTGTCGAATCATTTAGATAGAAATCTTATTATCTACTAATCAGCTTTTGATTGAGATTGTGAGGTTGTGAATTTAAATTTTAGTTAAAGCTTAATAAACAAAGAAATCTTATTCATTTAAAATTTATCAATCAATTTTTTCATATTAATTGCAACATCAAAATGCATGCTAATTAATAGGCTGTTTTATATTTTTTATGGAGAATATTATGGTTAGGGGGTGACAATTTTTGAATCATTTTGAAAAATTGATTCGAATCTATTTAAAAAAAGTAACTCAAGAAGTAACTCAAGCTAAACTTGAGTTCAAAATAACATAAAAATTTTCAGTTTAAATTAGATCAACCAGTTGATCTGTCTAAATATGATTCGATCTTAATCTAATATGAAATAACTCTGAATTTAATCTAATTTATTAAATATATAAAATTTAAAATAATATTTTTTATTTTAAAATAGTCAAAATTATGAATAATTTGATCCTATGAAAAATAAACTTAGAATCATTTATACATCTTGATTAGATAATTTGATTTGATCGCTCAAAAAACAAATAATCTAAAACTAACTCGATTAAAAATTAATTAGAATCCATCCTATCCACACCCAACTATTTGTCACTTCTGTTTACATTTGATAGGATTGTCAGCCATATTGTTTTTTATTTTTTTGAGAATTCAGCCATATTGTTAAGACTGAAGTGTAATGTAATGAAATTGTTTAAGTTAAAACAAAGAGTGGGACAATTTTTTTTTTTAAAAAATATTTAAAGAGAATGGGGTTTTCAGAATTTAAAATCTTCAACATTTTGGACTAACAAGCAAGCACAGAAATATTAAATGAAGCAGCATTGATTTTGAAGAGAGTATTGTTTATAATTCTCTCATTTTTCTTTCTATAATCTGATAGCATGTATATTTTTACCATGGAATCATCTCAATGCTGATTTCAACACGAATTAAATCTTACGAATTAATAATTAAAAGACATTTATAATTGTCCTAAGCAAAGGGGAAAAAAAAAGTTCTCCCATCCCATTGTATGCATGGTTGTTTATTTCTTAATCCGCAGTGACTTTAATCCATTTGAGACCAAAATATACCGACTTGAACTTAAGGCCACCAATCCTACGGAAGCAAGAACAGAGCTACTAGATGCAGGGTAGTTAGAGTGGGTTTAACCACATTGAGAAAATGGGTTCACTCCTAAACCTTGCAAAAAATCTAAAGCATATATGTACTATGACAATTGAAAGATCGCTTTAGTAAAGAGGAAATTAAATTGATTTTATCTCTCTTAGTGTTTATTGGTCCTAGGAAATGGAAACGTTAAGGGGAAGAAATTAAGGACACGTTTCCTTTTGTCCTGTCTTAGAGAAATTTACTTACACCAACCCTTAGAATTATAGCTGTCCAATCCGAATTAATTAGCAAACAAGTTTATTGGTAGTACTCCAAGAAATAAAAATGTTCGTTAATTGGATTGAACAGCTAATGTTGCAAGAGATGGTAAAAAGAACAAGTAAACATGTAAGACATTATGATGTAAGGGAAACTCATATGAGAATATATATATATACACACACACACTGAAACTAAAAGTCATCTTTATAAATCTGTTATTTCACTTAAAAATAGACATAAAAAATTGATGATTTATAATTTTTTTTAAAAAAAGAATCTCTTAATAATTTTTGTTAAACTACAAATTGAATATGAAACCATTAAAACATACAATATTATATAGAAACTCTAATCGAAATCCAAGGACTTAAAAATTAAATCCAACTCTAATAAAGAAAACACTATTAAAATAGTAAAAAAAAACACTAATTTGAAGATCCAAATGATAGAATTCGGCTCAAAATTGATGAATATTATATCTAAAGGTGGTAAAGTTTATTTATTTTCTATGTAGCACGGAAACGGAAATATGAAAAAATAGGGAAACGAGGAATGTTTTATGGAGAAACGATATTTTATAAAATATAGGTGAAAAAACATAGAAAAAAATATAATATTTTTGAAATATGAAAACGTGCCCTAAATGCGAGAACATAATCCATTAAACTTTTCATACATCATACCTTTTACATATATATATATATATATATATATATATATATATATATATATATATATCATTTAAAAATGGTATGGATGATAAATGAGTTAGTTATATTTTTAATGAGTATTAAATGAGTTATAACTCATTGATAGTGTTTCTACCACTAAACGCCATGACATTTGTCCTTCATGCAGCTTACTTGTACCCTCTTAGAAGACCAACTATTAGCCCTTTGAGATTGAATAATGTTAACCAAAACAAATAAATGGAGAATCGAATAAGATCTTAAAACTCATTTAAGCAAAATGAGTCAAATGAATAAATAGAAAATCGAATGAGATCTTGGAAATTATTTAAGTATGAAACAATACGAAAATTTGAACCATGTGGCACTGATTTGCAAGTGGTTACATAGTACATAACTTTTTCAAGTATGTCGGGAAAATAATGATAAGGCCAATGGATACTATTCTTGTCTTCACTCAAGAAGGATCTATAAGATATAAGAGTATAAATAATCATCGATCTACATCTTAAAGGCACATTTTGCCTAGCTTTACAACTTTGCTCACATTTATGATCTCAAGCTTCCACTTTTACTAGGCTCTCAAGCTTCTTACCCCTGCTAACTTAAATATCGGAGTAACTGTAGGATTTAAGTTGCACAATGCAAAATTAATTAATTAGCAAACACGTCTATTGGTAGTACTCCAAAAAATTAATAATTTTTGCTAATTAATTTTGGATTAAACAACTAAAGTTGTAGGGAATGGTGTAGGAGAGAAGTAAACATGTAAGATAGTATGATGTAAGGGAAACTCATATGAGAACAAGATATACCAAAACTAGAAATCATCTTTATAAATATGTTATTTCACTTAAACATAAACATAAAAAATTGTTGATTCACAAAGAATATCAAAATTTTTTTTTTAAACAAAATCTCTCAATAATTTTTATTGAACTACAAGTTGAACATGAAGCCCCTAAAACATAAAATATTTATATAGAAACTCTAATCGAAATTCAAGAACTTAAAAATCAAATCCAACTCTAATAAAGAAAACACTACTAAAATAATTAAAAACACTAATTTGAAGATCTTATTTGGCTCAAAACTAATGAATATTATATCTAAATGTGTCAAAGTTTACTTATATCTATTTATCAGTCCATACGCATCCTTAAAATAAAAGTAAACTGGTGAATATTTATAAAGTGAAAGCAACTATGTACATCAATAAAAGTAAATATTATATTATTACTTTATGCCAGTGATAAAAAAATAATTTTATTAATAAATTTTTATTTATTTTAATAATAAAATTCTTTAATAATAATGTGGACATTCATTTTTTAGATTTATAATTTTAATTTTATCTATTAATTTTATGTATTATATTAATTTAAATTTTATATTTTATTTGTTTTAAATTTTATAATCATAAAAATAAAAATAAAAAGTGTTAAATACCTTAATCCCATGAGTTTTGCCATATTAAACTATTTAGCCCTTCATTTTCTAAAATTATACTAAGATATCCATGCATTTTCTAAAATTACACTAAGATATCCATTTATTTTACCTCTATTAAACTTTCTATTAAATTGATATGAAAAAGTTGATATTACCCTTTATTTTCATTTTAATTTTCACTTTCTACACTATCACCTATTTAAACCAACAAAACACAAAAAATTAAAAATCACCTGTTTTATTTTAAATTGATATCTCTTTAAATAATCAAAACACAAACAACTAAATTCATAACGCCAATCACCGCCACCACCTATTTCAAATAAGAAAATACTCGCAACTAATTTACCCACATAAAAATAAACTCCATTTTCATGGGTGCAGCGTTCTCATTGTCTCTCTCTCATCAAACCCACAAAACCATTAAAAACACCCTTTTTTTATTGAAATGAAAGATGGAAGGGCTGGGTGTCGAAACAGGATATCAGCAAAGCACAATAATGGATGCCTTTAAAATGCTCAGGTACTGAAGAACGTTTCGATCAAGGCGAAGTCAAGTTATTATGCTTTTCCATATCTTTATTCAAACGGGCGGTATGAAAACGAGAATGAACTCTTTCTCCAAGAATCAGAACTCAATCCCAAAGAGAAATAAATTTATACCCAATAATTGAAACTTGGAATCAAAACTCAATCAATCAAACGAGCCCATCCAACAAAAACTCGCATTATGCTTGAAACGAAATGGAGGATGCTATCTATCCAAGCTCAAGCTCCTCATCCTCAATGCCTAACTGCTTCTCACTATACACGTCACCAATCCCAACTGCTCCTTCTTTAGTTTTAACTCCGTCCTCGATGCCCAAATATTCCTCGTTGCCCACTTGTAATTTGCTTTGGCTCCAAGTTCGACTCTATAGGGTGCAACCGGCTCATCATGCAACTAAGAGGGAGAAACTGCTATGGCTTTTCTAATGCCACAAGATGAGCCTGTCACTATAGCCACCCAATCTTAGTGTGGCAAGGGAGATGGGTTGGTGCTAGATTTGGTATAATGATCTTGAAGTGGCTGGATCTTGGAGTTGTTGGTATTATGATCAAAAGGTAAGGATTGTTTCTTGGTAGCGGTGTAGATTGGTTTGAAAATCTTGTGGGATAATTTGTTGAGGTTTTTTAGGCATTGATCTTATGTGGTGATGAGGGTAGAATCAGTACCACCAACAGCAGAAGCAAAAACGATGGGGTTCTAATCTTTACAAAGAAGAGTGTGAAGAGAAAGATGCGTAGGGTAATTTCGAAATTATATAAATTTTAATTTTAATGTGTTGGCTTTTAAAAATTTGACTAACATACATTGTAGTAAAAATAAAAGAAGGATGAAATAATTTAACAAAATTAAAATTAATGGATATTTTAATATAATAAACAATGTAGAGGATTAAGCAATATAATATGATAAAATACAGGGGCTTAACGTATTTAATCCAAATAAAAAAATATCTAAATATGGGCTTAAATTATCCCAATTTATATATACAGAAGTCTGGCTGGTGATAAATTATGTTTTTTTTTTTTTTTTACTTTGGCCTTTTTGCACAACAGACTAATTAAATTAATAGAAAAGAAAATTAAATTCGTCTAGTTGTGAATAAGAACATATTTACGTGTAACAAAGTACCTGTTGAAATTTGACTCAATTTTCTATTTTTGAAATTAAACAGAGCTTTGTTTGATATACAAATAAGATATACTTATAGAATTTATCAATATAAAATATATATATCAATGGTGCAAGAGCGATATCTCTTTGTGCCATATTTACATAGTATTTTATTTTGATTTTGATTTGTATGATTATAAAATTTAAAATAAATAAAATATAAAATGTAAATGGATATAATACATAGAATTAATAGCTAAAATTAAAATTATGTATCTCAAAAATTAATTTTTCTCACAAAAATAAAAATAATTAATATTTTAAAAATTTAACCGATAAATAAAATTTTAAGAAAAAAATATATTTAATTAAATTAAAATATTTAGTTTAAACTAATTTAAATATTAATTAGATAAAATGGATGGGTATGAGTTAAATGAGTTAAATTGATATGGAACCCATATAAATATTAAATGGGTCATAAATAAGTCAAAGAGTTATTTATCACTCTATCTATGCCTAGTTATTTACCACCTCAAACTATATCTAAAGGCGATGTGTCTAAACTATATCTAAAGGCGATGTGTCTAACCTATTGGCTATTTTCCATCCAAATACAAATTAAAAAGGCCTAAAACATTGAAAAATTACTAAACTTTAATTACATTCTTTTTTTTTTAAATCTATTCTATTGCTTCATGAACTCTAAATATTTCTTTATTGCGTCTAGCTCCACAATCATATTGTAAGTTGCTTCCTTTGTGGGTGTTAGGGTTTTCTCCCTTAGAGAACTAGGATTATTTGTTTAAGTCCTAGTTATCTCATCTTAGAGATCTCCCTCCCCTTATCCTATATTTCCACCCCTTTCATTTCTTTTCATTTATGATTATCGATTCTCTTTTATCCATTTTTCTTTTTTCTTTACTCATTTTTGCTTTGGCGTAACTACTTATTTTCATGTTTCTTAATTAATTTATGTTATCCCTTATTGCTAAAACCTCATGTATCTCATATTTCTTGGATTGATCCGGCATGGCAAAAAGATGGGACAAGAATTCATATCATAACGACGATGACTAAGGAGGAAGAGGAAATCATATTTGATTAGTCTAAGCCAACCATTGATTGAACCCAACTTTTTAACGATTATCGAGATATTTATGGATTCAATGCAAAGGCTCTTGATTATGCATTTGCTAGTTGGGGTGGTGTATTGCTGCCAATTGAGACTTGCTTGAGTGAGAGTAGTAGAATGATTCTTTGATAATATCTTAAGTACAATGTCTTACCTATATATACAAAGTCTTACTGTATCTGTCCTCATAATATTAGGATCCTGATAATTGTGGCCATTAATCCTAAGTTCTATTGTTACAATCTCTGATAACAAAGTAACTATTGATACTGAAAGTAGCCATTGTTGTTTGTCCACCCTCAGATTCACTCGTCCTAGCTTGTTTCTTTTGTCTTATTGTTTAATACCTTCATCATGACCTACCCACCTTTTCTTTAACTATTTTACTCGAGCAATCGTCTTGCTCATTCGGTCTTTTACATGGCATGGTTATCAACTTGTCCTTGAACAATATTGTCGCCAAGTATTTATGCTTGGTTGGAGCAGGAAGATTGCATTTTTAGGTGGGAAATGACTGTTTAGATCTTGTGTTTGAAATTGGAACATTTGGACCTTTTCACTTCCCTCATTTCATATTTTCATCCCTTTTCTATAAATTTTCTAACTCTTCCTCAGTCATTATCTGTTGTACCCCTAAATTCTCACATTCTTGTCAACCTTTTGCTCTTCAAACCTTAATATTGTAACTTATAATCTTCAGGCACAACCTTTTCTTCCAGTGCTCTCTTTCTCTACAATGACCTCTAGGGATAAAGACTTAGTGCCATTCATTGCTTCTAGGACTTCCATCACCTCAGGTGGTTCCTCGTATCCTTAGGGAGAATCCTAATAGTTAGAATCCTTGATGGAAATGATACAGGTAAGTCATGATGCTTTAATTATAACCACTATCGACCTTGATGAAATACAGTGGTCCTTTGCCATTCCAACATCCTTTTTGTTAGAGGTTCCAACACTTATGTTTAGGGCATTTGATGACTTGGGAACTAATGGGTTGGTCTTATATTACCACTTCTTAGAGTTTTGGTATTTGACTCCCATTTTCTACCTTCTTATGCCAATTATTTGAGTTTTCCTAGATTGCCCTCATATAATTGCATCCAAACAGGTTGCTTCTTCTAACTAGTTTCTAGCTAATTAGTTTGAGCACAAAACTAAACCTTACTGCTTAGGTATTTAGAGCTTTATACAAATATAAACCTTGAGCGAGCTTGGACCATTGACACTATAAGGCTTAGGAATAGGTGGGTGATATTCTTAGACCTTCCTCCCTCTTTGAAAAATTGGCGAAATAAGTTTTTCCTCATGAGGAGCCCGTCCGAGTAAGACTTTCCATCCCAGTGGACCGTGATCCACCAAAGTAGAGGTTATGTTGTATGACTATTGAGGAATCCCTATGGAGGATATGTATATATAACTCCAAGCTAAAGGACATATAAAGGCTCAAAAGCTTGTTAATGCTCACTTTGCAAGAGTTATACCTGAGGGGGTATGTACCACCAGCTTGGATGCGTCAACCTCTTGATAAGAACAAGATTGTATTGATCCTCACCTATATGCTAAAGAATAGTTGCCCAAAATCTATCAAACCAAGTATCGGAGTTTTGATTTTCAAATCTCAACTAGACCTCTAAAAAACTTGTTTTTAGCAATCTAAGTTGTAAAGATTCAAAGTTGTGTTAACTCAAACCTTAAATTAACCAAGCCAATTTAAGATCAAAATTAATAAGTTTGTGAAATTATTAAACCTTCACACAACAATCTCACCAAGTCTACTCAAGAAGAGAATTTAATCTCACAAGCAAAATTGCTAACAATAATAATATTGATTGAATGAATCCCTCTTGGCAGAATATGAGGGCTATTTATAGCCTTACATTACTTAATCCAAAACCAATTAGGATTTGGTTTACATTCTCTAACAAAATTCAATATTTCCTAATGTAATAAGGAAAATGCAATCCTAAACTAAATAGGAAAACTAAAGAAACATTATGATTGGTCAACAAGATTAGACCAAGATACTTTTCTAACTAAAAAACAACTTTTCCTAAATAGAAAAGGAAAAGGATTCAACCTAACAAGAAAATCCTAATGGCATTAGGAAATATTGCCAACTAAGGAAATCTTGCAAAAATCTTTGACATTGGGCCTTATTTCCTTACTTACACGACTTGGGCTTCCTTTTATATGCCTTGGGCTTCTTTTTACATGCCTTGGCCGAATTGGGTTATGCTTGGATGCTCTCTACAAGTTGGGCTCCATTGTATTAAGTTAAAAGCTCCATTTGAAGAGTTTAAGCTCTCATCAACTTTTAATTGGGCTTCACACATCCTTTGCTCTTCTTGGGCTAATCTAAATGTAACTTCTTATTGTATGAATGCTCCAATTGCCTCCTTAAACTTCTTTAGCCTTCCCCTTATGATTGGCCCTTGAAGTTGAAGTGGATCCTTTGTTAACTTGCCTTTGTTATTTCCATCATTCCCTCCTTCCTTAAGAGAATTCATCCTCGAATCAACACTTTCTTCAAAATCAAGAGGAGATAAATCAGCAACATTAAATGTAGCACTAACATTATAATCACTCGGCAAGTATAACTTGTAAGCATTATCATTAGCCCTCTCTAAGACTTAAAAAGGTTCATCTCCCCTAGGGTCAAGCTTACTTTTTAGCAAACCTTTCTTTCCTAAAGTGTACCCAAACCTAATCATCCGATTCAAATACCACTTTAACTCTACCCCTATTTGCATTTTTAGCAACTTGCTCATTCTTGTTTTCAATATTTAAGCGCACCTTCTCATGTAATTGTTTAACAAATTCAAATTTCTTTTTACCTTCCATATCAACTCGTAAATTAGAAGGAATAGGGGATAAATACAAAAGACTCAATGGTATAAATCCATAAACAATCTCAAAAGGGCAATAATGTGTAAAAGAATGCACACTCCTATTATATGCAAATTCTATATGTGGTAAACATTCCTCTTAAGACTTTAAATTCTTTTTTTTTTTATCAAAACTCTCAAAATTGCCCTAGAGTCCTATTTACAACCTCAGTTTGACCATCAATTTATGGGTGGCATGAAGTAAAAAATAACAACTTAGTTCCCAATTTGCCCCACAATGTTTTCCAAAAGAAACTCAAAAATTTTGTGTCCCTATCACTAACAATAGTTTTAGGCATACTATGTAACCTCACAATCTCTTTGAAAAACAAATTAGCTATGTTAATGGCATCATCAGTTTTGTGACATGAAATAAAATGTGTCATTTTAGAAAACCTATCAACAACCACGAAAATAGAATAATTACCACGTTTTGACCTAGGTAACCCAAAACAAAATCCATAAATATATCAACCCAAGGTGAACTAGGAATGGGTAAAGGCATATAAAAACCATGAGATTTTGATTTAGATTTAGCTTGTTTGCATGCAACACATCTATCACACACCTTTTGAACATCAATTTGTATATTAGGCCAATAAAAGTGCTCATGCAAAACATTTAAAGTCTTTTGAACTCCAAAGTGACACATAAGTCCACCACTATGGGATTTCCTAACTAGCAATTCATGTTAAATAACTCTTAGGCACACAAAGTTTGTTATCTTTAAACAAGTAACCATCATGCCTAAAAAATATATCAAAAGCACCCTTTTCACAATTTACAAAGAAATCATAAAAATCTGAATCTCTAGCATACAATTCTTTTATATACTCAAAACCAAGTAATTTAACATTAAGAATAGAAAGAAGAGTATACCTTCGAGATAGTGCATCAGCCACTATGTTTTCCTTTCCTTGTTTATACCTTATGACATATGGAAAAGACTCAATAAAATCACTCCATTTAGTATGTCTTTTGTTTAATTTCTATTATCTTTTAAGGTATTTAAGAGATTCATGGTCCGTATGAATGACAAATTCCATGGGCCAAAGATAATGTTGGCTTGTTTGCAAAGCCCTAAACAAAGCATACATATCTTTATCATAAGTTGGATATTTCAAAGAAGGTCCATTAAGTTTTTCACTTAAGTAAGCTATGGGCCTTCCTTCTTGCATTAAAACAGCTCCAATACCTAAACTTGAGGCATCACATTTGATTTCAAAAGTATTAGTAAAATTAAGCAAAGCTAATAAAGGTGCACTAGTTAATTTAGATTGCAACAAGTCAAAAGCATGTTGTTGCGCCTCCCCCCATTTAAAATCAACACTCTTTTTGATAATCTCAGTTAAGGGAGCCGCAATAGTGCTAAAATACTTTATAAACCACTTGTAAAAACTTGTTAAACCATGAAAAGACCTTACCTTACTTACACTAGATGGAATCGGCCATACCTTGATGGCACTTACCTTTTCTTCATAACTTCTATTCCATCTTTGCTAATAACAAAACCTAGAAAAACAAGCTTATAAGTACAAAAATAACATTTTTTAAAGTTAATGTATAACTTTTCTTTTCGCAAAACTTTAAAAACTAACCTTACATGCTCTAAATGCTCTTTTATAGATTTAGAATAAATAAGAATGTCATAAAAATAAATAACTACAAATTTTCCTAAGTATGCATGCAAGATATGGTTCATCAATCTCATGGAAGTGTTAGGGGCATTAGTTAGCCCAAAAGGCATACCTAACCATTCATACAATCCATATTTAGTTTTAAAAGTTGTTTTCCATTCAGCCCCTTCACGCATCCTAATTTGATGATAACCACATTTCAAATCAATTTTAGAAAACATGCATGCACCATGCAATTCATTTAACATGTCATCTAACCTAGGAATTGGATGCCTATACTTAATGGTTATCTTATTAATGACCCTACAATCAACACACATGCGCCAAGATCCATCATTTTTAAGTACTAATAAAATAGGAAGAACACAATGACTCATAATTTCCCTTACTAAGCCTTTTTCCATGAGCTCTTCTACTTATGTTTGAAGCTCCTTTGTCTCCTCAGGGTTGGTTCTATAGGCTGGACTATTTGGAATTTGAGAGCCCGAAATGAAATCAATTTGGTGCTCCATTCAATCTTTTGGGTACATCTTCAGGAAATAAATCTAAAAAGTTATGTAACAAGGAAATAAAACCACTAGGAAGAATATTGGTTAGATAATCACTAAAAGAAAAACACGTTAGTTTCACATCTTTATACAAAAGCATAGCCATGGGTGTCTTGGTTAGCAAAGCTTTCCTCATATCCTTTTCTTTTGCAAATATAGTTTTTTCCATACCCTCTCCTTTTGCATGCCCCTCACTTTTTTATAGGCATCCCTTCTTTGCTCTCCTTTTTCCCTTTTAATCTCATACCCTTCTTTGGTTTTCTCACTATTCTCCTTTTGCCGCATTACTTTTTCTTTTTCTTGGTTGAATGCACTTTCTCTCTCTCATTACTTTTTAGTCCTAAAAAATTTGTTAGGGTGTTAAAGAGTACAAAACAATATGCTTGCCCCCAAAATCAAACTCGTAAGTATTAGAGAACCCATCATGTTTGGCTCGCCTATCAAATTGCCATGGTCGACCCAAAAGTATATGGCTAACTTGCATAGGAATAACATCACAAAACACCTCATCCTTATATTTACCAATAGAAAATGATATCAAAACTTGCTTAGTGACTTTTACTTATTCACTATCATTTAACCATTGCAAGTTATAAGGTTTATGATGTTTCATGGTTGGTAAATTCAACCTTTCAACAACATAGGTACTAGCCGCATTAGTGCAACTACCACCATCAATAATAGAAAGACATAAATTACCATTTATCCTACACCTAAAATGAAAAAATTTTTCCCTTTGAATTTGTTCACCCCTAACTTGCACACTTAAAAAACGCCTAGCCATAATAATATTCTTACTAGTTACCTTATTTGGATCCTCAAAATCATCATCACTAGCATCTTCTAATGAAGGCATCTCAGGGTTGGTTGCATAGCCATCATCCTCATCATCACTTACTATCTCTCGATCATGCAAAACTATGGTCCTCTTATTGAGGGAATCATGTGCCATGTGTCCTCTTCCATGACACTTAAAGCAAACAATTGAACTTGGCTTTTTAGGGGATTCAACCTTAGCATTAGAGTTGGGCTTGTTCCCTCCTTTCTTTTTTCGTGGTTCGGTCTTGGGCCTATTGTTGGGCTTGTCAGCACTTTTAAACTTGTTAGTCCAAGAAACTAAATTGAAATGAGGCTTAGAATGCTTACTTTTATGTTGTCTTTCCACCATAATTTCAAGGTGATACAACTCCTCGAAAGTGTCATATTGCTTTAGCTCAACTTCATTAGCAATTTCTTTATTGAGACCGGCAAGAAAACATGCCAAAGTTTGCCCCATTGGCTCTTCAAGTTCTACCCTTATCAAGGTGATTTCAAGATATTGATAATACTTTTCCACACTTCTATTATCTTCTACAAGTCTTTACAACTTTTTATGTATATCTCTAAGGTAATAACTAGGAACAAATCCATTTCTCATGGCCCTCTTCATATCAACCCAAGTACAAATTGGTGGATGCCCACATCTTCTTGTAATACTTCTTATTTGATCCCACCATACAAGAGCATATCCCACAAATTCAATAGCAGTTAATTTAACCTTTTTATTCTCGCTATAATTATGACAATCAATAATAAAATCTACCTTCTTTTCCCAAGATAGATAGGCTTCAGGATCATTGGAACCACTAAAGGTAGGAATCTTCATCTTGATGCTATTGAGATCGTCATCTTGCTTATTAGATCTTTGTGAATAGCCTTTCATGGAATCACCCTCCTCATCATCTTGAACAATCCTCCCACTCCTTGGTTACTTATAATTGGTACGGGTGGTGTTGGAATTCGAGGCGATTTGCAAGCTTTCAATCTTTTCATGCATTGCTTGGAATTGCTTCTCAATTTGGGCCATATGAGCTTGTGAAGCTTTTATGAACAACTTCCAATCTGGTTCTTCTTTAGGATCTGCCATGGTTAATATAAATAATAGAACAAAACCTCACCAAACACTCTCACACGTGTTTACACTCAAAAGATAGCACTCACACTTGTGTTTAACTCAAAATAGGCTTTTACCCTCTTTTAAGCTCACCACTCTTGCCTTTATGATACGAACCAGGTTGGATTAGATTCCTTACCCGTATGCTTGAGAATAGTTGCCCAGATCTATCAAAACAAGTATTGGAGTTTTGATCTTCAAATCCCAACTAGACCTCTAGAAAACTTGTTTCTAGCAACCTAAGTTATAAAGATTCAAA
>CATIWR010662278.1:0-24753 GCA_949677035.1 Omphalea diandra | reverse complement strand
CAATGAAGTCAATGACCAAATGTACAAAGGAGTCATAGTTGTTGGCAGTCATTAGTGGCTGAAGCCATGACACATTTGTCTCAACAGAATGGAGAAGCCGCTGGACCCATGGGTCATTCACCTCATTATCCGCATACTCTGCCTCAGACAACTCATAGCTAATGGTTGCCACACTATCCAAAACTGAACGGATTCGGGGTGTCACAGTTACCACTAGTTGTTCCATTCCAGCATTCAGGGATTGCTTGAAGATATTGCTCATATCACCCAATTCTGACAAACAGGATTTCACCTTTTCTCTATCTGCTGGTGCAGGGAATACCTGGAGGAAATGATTGCAATCTGTTAAATGCCTAAATATTGAAATATTTTTGATAAATAAGCAGAAGACTAAACAACCGAATAATAGATTACAATTATCAAAATAACAAAACCAAGCACATCCCACTAGACCACAACTAATTCAAATGGCTCAATGTCCACCAGTGGCTTTGAATGTCTGCTATAAATAAAGAGAAAAAAGAACTGCAATTGTATCACTCGATCCACTTAAATATGGGATATCATTGTTGCCTAATTGACATACTATACTTTTCAAAGAATTCAGTATTAGTTGAATAAAAAATATGATAAAAACAAAATGACACTATATCCTTTACCAAAATCCGTAAATTCCTGATCAGAAGCCATCAAAAGGATCCTGCAGATAAATCTGAACTCATTGCAATAGTCAATTCAGATATCATGAGTGCACATGAAGTTCCATTACCATCATAGCTAATACAGAGGAACTTGCAAAAATTCTCTCCCTTCCTACAGGGAAATAAAAACACATAGAACACATGAGAATCGGCCCATTTTCTATTAGACTCGATATGTTCTTAAACAGAGTCTTAAAAAAAAACATGTTGAATAAAGGACATGTTTTTCAATGTGTGAAGAGAGTAAAGCCACTCACTAGAAGCCATCTTTCACCTAAAGGGCAGAGGTTGTATAATGAACTAACAGCAGCAGACTGTACAGCCCATACTTGCAGAAGATTAGGGCTTAAAAACCACCTAAAACAGCCAGTTAGTTGTTTTTTCTATTATAGTCTAGGCCTCAAATATCAAATTCTACCCCTAAAACAGTTCCTTGCAATAATATTTTTCTTATTCCAGAGGATAAAACAGTCACTTTTTTCATAAAGTAGGTTGAAACTAACTTGGCCTAGTAACAAGAAGCTAAGAGAGCCTAACAGAACAATTTTAAGATCAAGAAATGAGTTTCAAACGAGGTTTCCAACATCATTAAGTACAAAGAAAGATTCTCAAAGTGAGTGGCAGACTAGCCAATTAGCAAGTTATCACAACATTCCTTCAACTGCCTCTGCTTGGATTTAAAAATGGATGCCTAGCTCAATTTATGCGAAGACACTAGCTCAATTTATCAAATTCCTTGCCCAGGCCTAACTATAGCCCATGAAAGATAGCTTGTATTAAGCACCGAAGGTGAACCTCCGATATTACCATCTGTCACTTCTGATGAGAACCACACTCACAGCACGTCCAGAATTATGCCCTTGAAAACATTCTAAAATAAGTCCCATCAAATAAGCATATTCTAATCTATTTAGAAAACCTACTGGACGAAACAGTAATTAGGTAACACCTCCTATGCAAAAGGAAGGACAAGAATAGAAACCTTATGCAAAGTGAACTTTAGGTTTGAATTTTTAGCTGAAACCAACCTACAATAGTAAGGAGATGGCTCAATCTGCCCAAATTCAGATTCTCATTCTAGTTCGCGATACTACCAATCAATCAACTACACGTTTCTTCATGAAACTGAGGATTATATATATATATATGGAGCTGCTAACTTGCCTGCCATCGGAACAAGTTAGATGCTTACCCATTTTTTCAAGATATAAAACACCCTTTATTTTTACTGTTTTGGCCTAGGTATCCGTTTTGCTAGTCATTCTAGAGTAAGCAAATAGATATTTAGTTATTCTATGAATATTCCATGAACCACTCCAGGGGAGAATCAGAAATGCATATGAATATGAAAACAGCATGCTTCTACCTGATTGTATAACATTGCCATGTAAGAGACTTAACCTACCTTCTCAAGTCACAAACAGTACCAGCAACAAAAAGTTACAACAAGATAGGCATTGAACAGAACAGTATAGTTCTTAATCCCATTAGCTTATTTGAAAGTTATAACTCACCTCCGCGCATTGCTCTTCCATCTCATGTTTTAGCTTCAGGACGTACTCACTGCTCACATCCATATTATTCAATGCAGTTGCAATCTCTGTCCCTGTCTTTTGCACACCGACACCACCCAAAAACAGTTTCGCACCAAGGTTTGGTTCTCTCATTTTCTGTTGTAAAGCTCCATGGTATTCATTACTCAACAAACTACTGGCACCACTCAAGACTGCAATCACAGAGCTTATATTTGAAGTGGATATTGCCCTTCTCAAGCAACTCTGCAAAACATAAAACACATCGTCTACCACAGAAGTGGTAAGGCTATCAGGCACATGCTCATCTATCCTAATGGCTTTTCTTACATTCTCAACCATGAAAAATCCCTCCAAAATCACATAAAAACCAGTAATATCTTGAACCACTTTGCTAAAATTCCCACTTCTAAAGGACTTGGTGGCTCGTGGCACTAACTGTGGATCGACAGTGCTCAACCCCTTGATCTTTGAAACCATAAATTCTGTATAATCCTCACCTAATTGCATCAATGACAGTATCTCTTCCAAATACAACTCAACCTCTCTCGGATCAGGTCCTTCAGTGGCACCAACAGCAAGTAAATTCTTGCTTTGAGCATTAATCTCAGATGATAACTTAGCCAATTTCCTAAACTCCATATATTTCTTCAAAATCAAAGAACCCCTTGAATCACATTCCTCTTGCAACTCACAAACGGCGTAAACAATCGCATCCTCCCCACATAAACTCCTCAAGATTCCATCGTTCTCCTCAATACCTAACACAATGTCCTTAAACAAATTGGTCAAACACCCAACAAAATTCACCTGACTCTGACTTTGACTCTGCTCCATCAACTCTACCAAATGCTCGTACTCAAGCCTAGACCTCATCGAAATCACCTTTTTCAAGTACCCAACATACACCTGCAACCCTTCTTCCTCCAATCCTAACGGCGAATACAACCTAATATAACGCAGAACCGTTTGATGATCTCTTTGATCAACCGCAACGGCAAGCCGTTTCCTAACTATCCCTTCCAGCTGTCGTTTCGACGCTAGCAACTGATCCCTCTGATCGGAATCTTTATACTTGGCGTCGATCTGGAGAAAAGTCTGGACATACTTCGCCGCCGCCTCGTAATCCTCCGCTTCGAGCGCGTTCTTGACACCTTCTATGCAATTCCCTCGTTCCACAATCGCGTCGATGCGCGATAGCGTGGTTTTCACACGCGACTGTGCGAGATCGAGCTCCCGAACCTTGGCGCTGACATGGTCGGCAAGGTCGCACGTGGATCGGACGTTGGATAGCATGTGGTCGGAGTCCGCCTTGACGATGTCAAGCACCTCCGCGGATTTCTGGAGGTGAAGGAGGTGTTTGTCGAGATCTGTGCGTTGCGCGAGTAGGTTGTCGAGGTCGAGATCGAGCGCTCGTTGGTACGCGATGCACTCGTGGAGTAGGCGCGTCATTGCGCCCACGTCGGTTAGATTGCGCACGTGATCGAGAGCCTCGGCCGTGCCGAACTTTATCGACAGCGTGGGAGAAGATGCTGTGGTTTCATCTTCTTCCTGAGATGTGTACCCTGTCCCTATAGGAGTTGACGGCATTTCTCAGTTTTCCGTTAGTTAATGCTCAGATTTTGATCTGCATAGGAGGTGAAGGACATACGGAGCCTGATTTGCTTTATTTAAACGATTCCGACCCGTTTACTATATTTGACCCGGATTCGTTTTAAATATAAAACGTCATCTCTTAGTCCTCCTCATGTATAAAGTAGAAATTAGTAAGTGGAAGTGGAAAATCTCTCCTCTTATTATCGTATGAATGGCCGCGAGACCCTCAGTTCATTGTCTTTCTTCATCTATCAAAACGGCGTCGTTGGCTACTTTGCCGTTGCGTCCATCTGTGCAATTTCAATGGCCGAAAGTTTCTTGCTTGCTCCAGTCTCCGTCGCTGTCTCCAATTAAAGGCACGAGGGTTTCGAGGTCATTACCCGTTATAGATGCGGAAGAAATTAACAGCAAGGAGAGCGAAAAAGACTATTTGGGGAGCGAATGGAAGAAGAAGCCAAGACCATGTGAGCTGTACGTGTGTAATCTTCCTAGGAGCTGTGACATTTTGGAGCTTGTAGAGATGTTCAAGCCCTTTGGAACTGTTATTTCTGTTGAGGTAGCTAATTTGCTTTTTTTTATCACATCCTTTGTTTGTTTTTTGTTAAAAGAAGAATTGAATGTTTGGGTTAAGTTTTTCTTTATGTTGTAAAGATTAGATTTTTATGGTTCAACTCCAATTTATAGTTTGCGAACTTTGTTGGGTTTGAGCTGAATATTAAATTGGTTGAACAACATACGTACCCTTTCCTTCTTTTTGTCAAAATAATTTTGAGTGCTTAGGTTAAATTCGTTCTTATGATGGAATGATTTTTTTTTTTTTTTTTTATGGTTTAATTGCGAGTAATAATTTGGAATTTTGTTGGTTTTGAGCTAAATATTAAATTGATAGCAACAAAATTTCATTGATTGGCCAACTGAGAGTGTACTGATTATTATATCTATGTTGCTTGATGGCTTTGTTGCAGGTCTGTAAGAACCCTGATACTGGTGTTAGTCGAGGATGTGGTTATGTCACTATGGGTTCCATTAATTCTGCTAGACAGGCAATTTCTGCCCTGGATGGATCTGTTGAGTATCAAATTATCTGTTCTTTTTGCAGTTTGTGTTTCTTGTTATAGTATTTTGAATGATAGTTGTTAAAAATTCTGTACTTTGTAGGATGTTGGTGGCCGGGAAATGCGGGTTAAATTCTCAGTTGATATGAGCACTGGTACGAGAAACGTGGAGGCATTGAATTCAGCACCCATGAAAAATCGTGTCTATGAAAGTCCATATAAATTATACATTGGCAATCTTGTGTGGACTATAAAACCTGAAGAGTTGAGGAATCTATTTAGCCAGTTTGGGACTGTGGTCAGTGCAAGAGTGCTGTATGATCATAAAGCCGGAAAGCACCGTGCCTATGCCTTTCTGTCCTTTTCATCTGCTGCAGAGCGTGATGCTGCACTGTCTTTGAATGGAACAGTTGAGTCCACTTATCATCCCATTTTGAACCTCATTTCTCTTGTTTTTGGTCTTTTCTTTTTGTATGTTGTTTACTCATTTTAATCTCTTTTGCAGGAATTTTGTGGTCGGATATTAGTAATTAAAAAAGGTGTTGAGAAAGAAGACTGAGCCTTGGCAGAAATATTGCTTCCATGCACCTGCAATCAAGCAATTTATTTTTTTACATTAGAAACGTGATAGCTCGAAGCATCCTCTTCACTCAAAATCCTAAGGCAGAAGAATGGTTATCTCATCCTCATTTTCACAAATCCAACGCTGTGTCTTGCACTCAAGTTCAGGTACTCTTCAAAGTTCTGTAGAAGACAATATTCATCAAGAATCTCAGTGAGAAACTCCTACAGATTGCGATCATTAGAATTTTCTCTTCCCGTTGATAGGTAATTGCAAGTTTGTGTTTTATTCTATGACCTGTTGCAGTAGTTTACTTCTAATTTAGTCGTGTTTGAAGTCAATGACATTTTTTCTGTTCTTGACTATTTATAGGCTCTGAATTACAAATTGGATAGAGAGATAGATGAAACCAATAAAGAGAAAATTTTTAAGTAGACATATTTCTTTGTGAATGTTTGAAGCAGGAGGCAGATACTTTTCTCCTGCAATTTATTTCTTAGCATGTGACATTCGTAGAATGATATGCTTATATTGTTCATGGGTTTGCAATTTCACTGAAAGTCTTATAGATCAGTTAATTAATTTATATACAATAGCTGTTTTCTTTATGAGGACAAAATAGCTGCTTCATTGTACCTAGAAACTCACTGAACAAAGAAACTATCAGATGTATTCATGGTTTAGTGTTATGAGTTCAACTAGGGCAAAGGCTTGATAAACATTTTGTTCCTGAATATAACAGCTGCTTCATTGTACCTAGAAACTCACTGAACAAAGAAACTATCAGATGTATTCATGGTTTAGTGTCATGAGTTCAACTAGGGCAAAGGCTTGATAAACATTTTGTTCCTGAACCTTATTGGAGTTGGATAGGCTGGAAGCTTGAAAATGGTAATTACGTAATTGTAGAATTTGAGCATTTGCGTTTCACCATTTGTATGCTGCAATGATAACCATCAAAGTGAAAGAATGGATGATTGCTAAGGAAGCAAGATGATACTGCTTTGATTTTCAAACGCACATGGAATAGAGTTAGTGTCGGGCAAATAATACACCAGTTAGGGTTATTAGATAATGAGTCTGTCTCTTATAAGTTATGATGATGATGATTATTGATTTGTATGTTGTCTTCTTATACGTTATGATGAACGTCATTGATTTTCTGTATCATCTCCTTTGGCAATCAGCCTACTACTGTCAACTGAAGTTCGAAGCTGATTGTCTCCCCATTTGTTGAATTGATTTTTTGAAACCAGAAACCATCACTGTAGCACCAAAATTTATAGTGCCTTACAAGCGAAATCTGAATTTTTCATAAAAAGTCATTTAAAATAATGTTTAATTTTGACCAATTTAATATCTCAATTTCCCTTTGTAACCTATTAGATACCTATTTGAGTATTTTATATGTAGATTCTTATCACTTATGTGTTAGCGATAGTTAGTTTGATCAATATTAAATTTTATTTTAAATAAATAATTAATTGATAAATAGCAATCATTTATTTAAAATTATATTTAGAATTAAAAATAAATTATATTTATAAATTGGTTGATAGTACGCGCATGTTCCCTTTTCTCGCTACTAACGAATCCAAAAATGCAAGTCCATGAACAGAACCCAGTGGCAGAGATGCACATACCTCAATCATGTATAAGAACGCTCAAGTCTTCGTGTAGCAAAAACAGCCCTACTTACATGATTTATTGATTAAATTGTATAATACAACACATAATTAAATGAATTTAAGTTTAGATAAATAAATCATAAATGTGTCAATTCATGTATAACGTTTCACAAAATTAGATTTAAACAGATTAGTTCATTTAATTTGTAATAAATATGATTATTTTTAATACTTTCTATTATATGATTATACATGATTAAAATATTGCAAATAACAATGACGGCCCTAAGAGTTAACGTCAACAGTTTCCCATCATTTTGCATTGCTTCTCAAGAACCACGTTTAAGCCTAGGCAATGAGAGGGAATGGTATCCCATTATGTAGTCTAACCATTTATCAGAAGATTCACAACTCCTTTTTTAAGAGTAAATGCATAAGATATTAATGCGTTAGATAGGGGAATTTATTAGAAAGGCTTGTGAAGCTATAACTGAGAATAACACCCACGACACCACATAGAATATGAAGATTGAAAACTTAGCCACAGCACATCAAGTCTCTCACCCAAGGGCAAAGGCCCTTAGCCACCAGACCAAATGGCTGGTGGTAAATTCAGAAGTCATTTGGTTGAGGAATAACTTCATCTTGCAGAGGCAAAATTCAGTGTACTGAATAACAGGTCCAAAATTATTCAATACGCTGAGCAGTATAATAGACTCGAAGGAATCACACGCTCAAACCTGCTCAAACCTGGAAGCAAAATTTTACAAAAATTTTCTCATCACAGGTGAAAGAAACTAGTCAGCAATATGTCAAAAATCATTCACAGCCTCCATTTTGTTTGTATCTTGTTGATCAAGTAGTCCTCCAAACCAATACCCGCATCCACTATTCTCGTATCACCCTTTATTTCCATCATCATAGTCTTATCCAAAGTTTCCTTCACCCTCTCCAAGTCGTCTTCTTCACATATTCTCGGTACAATAATCATCCAAGTATCCATAAGAGGAACTTCCCCGTGCTTCAACAATACCTCCATCACGCCGCAAGCGTCCTTAGCCTTACCAACATCGCAGAGACCCTTTACCAAAGCATGAGAAACTGAAAAATGAGGGGAAAACCCCTTTGCTATCATTTCCTCCAAATAACTCTTAGCCTTATCAAACATCCCTTGATCACACAACCCACCAACCAAAGTCCTATACGATACCAAATTCGGCAAGCACCCATTAGACTCCATATCTTCCAGAACCTTACAAGCATCCATCGCACGCCCTTCCCTGCAAAACCCCAATATGACCGTATTATAATGACCAATATCAGGATTGCAACCTTTAACCTTCATCCTACAAAGAAGCTTATATGCTTCCCTCAGTTTCTTTTTCCTACACAAACTATTCAACAAACTAGTATAACTCAAAGAATCCGCCACAAACCCTTTATTCAGCATATCTTCCAACAAATCAACCGCTCCATTAACCTGACCTTTCCTACACAATCCTTGCATCAATATTCGATACGACTCAACGTCCGGTATAACATCTCTCTTAAACATTTCATTGAACAGCTTGTATGCAACACTTATTTCCCCATTTAAACAAAATGAGCGCATCAGAATGTTATATGATCTTCTGTTGGGCGACACACCGTACCTATAAGCATTATTGAAAAGATCTAAAGCAGGTTTAATATAATTTCTGTGAGCAGCAAGGGATTCAAGAATGTGGTTTAACTGTTTCGGCAAAGGCCTGCAGTTAAACTCAAGCATTCTGTAGAACGTCTTGAGAACCTTATCTGGCTGATTGTCCTCGCCATAAATTTTGATTATGTAAGAGAAAAGAGTGGGTGTCACTTGGTAATGTTTTGATTTCAGGTCAATAAGAAGGTCATCGATAAAAGAGAAGTATTTGGACCGACCAAGCTTCAGGATAAGGACGAGATATGAAGAATAAGAGTGTCGAAAATTAGGCTGGCGAGCGGCGTAATCGAAGATTTCTTTGGCCAGGAGAGGGTCTGATTGGGAAGCTATGAGCTTTTGGACTCGAGTTGGCGACCCAATTGGGGATTTGGAGATATCGTTGGAAATTGAATGTTCTTGTTTTAGTTTCTGTCGTTTTTGTTCTTCGCCTTGTTGTTGTTGCTCCTGCTGGCGGTGGTAGGCTGGTGAGGAGTGAAAGAAGAGCGATTGCAGTTTTGGCGGGAAGACGACAGTTATTGCCGTTTTAGAGGACCGGAGAAATGGCCAATGCATTTCGCTTGTTATGAATTGGCAATCAGGTTTTCGGCAGTTGCAGTTGATGGAAACGGATTGTTATATAGACCCTCCTAGGACAATATATATTAAGAGTTCATGACACAGAATTATAATAATATAATATATAATTATTTTATATTATTATAATTATATATTTTATGTTATTATATATAATTATATAAAAATATTATATATAATTTAAATTATTATATTAAAATATTATTTTAATATAATACTAAATATTATATTAAATTAATTTATGTTTAAAATTATTAAATAAACTTTATATTTTTTTTGTGATTTATTTGTTTTATGGTGTAGGTTGATTATTTTAAATATACAAGTTTATTTGTTGTAACTTATAGGTTAATTTTTTATGAATTGTAAATTTATTTTTTTTATAAACTATATGTTCATTCTATATAAATTATAAATTTATTATCAGTAAATAATAAATTTATTTTTTATAAACTATAAGTTCATTTTGGTATAAATTGTAGATTTATTATCAATAAACAGAATGTTCATTTTTTGTAAACTATAAGTTTATTTTGGTATAAAATTTTAGATTCATTAACAACAAACTATAGGTTCATTTTTTGTAAATTATAAATTCATTTGGTATAAATTATAGATTTATTATTAATAAACTGTAAGTTTATTTTTTGTAAATTCTAAATTCACTTTTTATAAACTTTAGATTTATTTTTGTATAAATTATATATTCATTATCAATAAACTATAGATTCATTTAGTATAAACTGTAGGTTCATTATTAGTAAACCGTAAGTTATTTTTTTGTAAATTGTAGATTCATTTTGGTATAAATTGTATATTCATTATCAATAAATTATAGGTTACTTTTTTGTAAACTGCAGATTCATTTAGTATGAACTATAGATTTATTATTAATAAATCGTAGGTTCATTTTTTATATTTAAATACTTTGATATTTTCAATTTGCTTTGTAATATTAAAATTGATAAACTTACAGTTTATACTAATGTTTTATGAAAAAATAAATCTATTTGTCTAAATATATAAAATAATAATAATAATAATAATAATGTCAAAGTAATTAAAAATAAAAAAAGAGACATAAAAAAGTATAAATATGTATATTTAAAATAAAAAATAAAATTTGTTAAAAAATAAACAAAAGAATTAATATTTAAAGGAAAAAAATGAAGTTTGTTAAAAAATAGTAATTTCAAAAAAGACAAATTCTTTCGTATTTATTATCACACGTGTTTAGACTCATGGATCACAAAATATTATGGACATGAGTTTATGATATAATTTGCCGATGAAAACAATCAACAAATGAATCTATTGGGAAAATGGTATACGATTTTTTTAAAAATTTTTATACAAATTTGAGAAAATTATACTCACATTAAAATAATAATTTATCAATTTAAATTTTTTTGAGTAATTAAAATATTTTTATTTATAAATAAAAATTAATCAATATATCAAATATATGATTTTGATTTTAGAAATTGTGTAAAATATTTTTTTATCATATATCAAATAATTATTTTATTTTATTAATTCTAGAATCACTATTTTATTTTTAATTAATATAATTAAAAATTAATTTAAAATAAAAAGTTTAATATAATATAAATTTTATATTAACATATCATTTCTTCAAATAGAAAAGAATTGTTTTTTAGTTAATTGATATATAAATTTTTAATAAAATACATATTTTTCATTAAAAGTATCTCAAAATAAAATAAAATTCTAACACAATATAGATCTTATATTAGAATAATTTTATTTTTAATGAGTTACTATATAAAATTAAATATGATATAGATTTTATATTAAATTATAATAAAAATCTTAAATATACATAACACAAGAATTACTGACTAATTATCTATAAAAGCATCAATAGAAAATAAAATCTCAATACAATTAACAATAATAGCTTTAAAATTATTATATTATTTTCATAATATATTTTTATTATTTATTAAAAATTTTATAAAATATGATATTATAACATGATATGAAATAAAATTCATATAATGAGTTATATCATATATAGGAGATGAGAATTAATAACATATAGTCATTAAATTATTAAAGACTCAATCTTAAATTAAGAAATTTTCACACAAAAAATACAAATCTTCAACAAAAATTTAAATTAATAATTTTAAACAAAAAAATCATTAGTAAAGATTAAAAAAAGACCACAACAACTTAGAAAAATTGTCAAAAATATTTTAAGATAAAAAAAAGTGGATATCTCATTATAAATATAGTACATGTACAGTCTAGTTTAGCACATTCTATTTAATTTGTAAATCAATATTTTTAGAAGTGTTAAATACATTTTTTATATTAACTTCTCTTGATCTTTTATTTATTATAATGACATGCGACATGATTTGAAATATAATTAATAAAATGAACTTAAATGACATTATTGTTATATTTTTCAATTGTAAAAAATTTTTATGAAGTATCTAAATTTTTACTTTATTTTATTTTATTTTATTTTATTTTTTTCAACCTCTCACTTCCATAGTTCCTTTCATCAAATTTCAATAAAATAAGCATACAACAAATTTCAAATTGCAAGTAAATTTTTTTTTCTTTTGACTTCATGTGTTTGTGTTTAAATGGTTTAACTAATTTAATTTAGTTAAAATTGATGAATAAAACTGAAAAATGAATATTTTAATTATTGTTATAAAGAATTAAATCTCTATTGAATTAATCATAGATCAATTTTTAGTGTAATGGCTTAATCAAATGTAATTTGTAGATTAAATTGATTTAAATTATATTTAGTTAATTTAAACCTATCATCTTTAAATAAAAAGTAAAAGATAATTTTTAATAAAAAAAATTATGAAAGACTACTAAATGAAAAAAGCAAAATTAAGAAAAGGACAGATAAAGCAGAAATTTAGGTATTATATAAAAATAATTTTATAATTAAAGAATATAATAAAAATATTATTTAAAATTATTTTATTAATTATATTTTAAATTATATCACATGTTATTATAATAAAAAAATTAAGAAAGTAATATAAAAAAAAGTTAGTACTCCTAATTTCATTTGCAACCATGTCGAGAAGGACTCGAGTATTGTTGTTCTTATTATTATCATTATTATATTATTATTATTTTGGAGAAAACACATGTTGTTCGCATTTCTAACATTTTGTGTTTTTTGTATGAGAAAATCTCAGTAGTCATATGGTAGATGAAAAATAATCTCCACTATAAAAACTAAAGCGTGGATAAAATAAATAGGATCGAGAAATTTTCATATTTTAATTAACATAACTTATAATATTAGAATAATTTTTATCTCTCATTTCAAAAATGATAGTTGAGATTTTGTGTTTTCTAATGTTTTGTGTTTTTTTGTATGAGAAAATCTTAGGAGTCACATAGAATGTGAAGAATAATCTCCACCACAAAAACTAACGTGTGGATATAATCAATAGAATTAATAGTCTTTTATATTTTGATTAACACGATATATTATGTTATAACAATTTTTACCTTTCATTTTAAAATGAATAGTGGAGATTTAATTTTATCATTTAATTACTCACTTATTAAAATTTATATTTAACTTTTAATAAAATTTTAACCATCGATTTAAAATGAAAAGGTGAAAATTGTTCTAACATAATATATGTGGATATAATTGATAAAATTAAGATTCTCTCATATTTTAATTAACATGCTCTATCATGTTAGATCAATTTTTACCTTTTTATTTTAAAATAAATGATTGAAATTTAATATTATTATGTAATTATTCATCTCTTAAAAATTTATATTAATTTTTTAATAAAATTTTAACCATTTATTTAAAATGAAAAATAAATATTATTTTAATCCGATAAACCATTCTCAATCCTAATAAATAAGCCTCTCATCGTACACCAGGTGTTGTTGTTGAATGTTGATTGCCGATTTTAACCAAAGCTCGCATGCTTTTTTTATTTTCAATCTCCTCATTCGATGAGATGAAGAAGCTCTTTTCCATCCTTAAACAAAAAAGGTAAAATACGATTTTATTACCATAATTTATTCTAGTATATTAATTTATTTTTATTTTATCAAAATTAATATAAATATTTATATATTTTGACATTGATTTAAAATCATATGCAATAAAAATAAATAAATTTCTCTAGTCGCGGTGATGATGTTGCATGTTGCTAGAAACAAAGGTCTGAACGTGGGCTTATGATTGTTGGGTTACATTTTTTTTTATAAATTTGATGTGCTTGATATTTCAACTAATGGATACAATATGATAAAATTATGACAGTTTTTTTCTTTTCTTTTAAAAAAACCAGTTGTTTTCTTTTTTTTCTAAGTAACTCTTTTGTTATGATTTTTTGGAGTTATATTGATATATTTTATCATAAGAAATCATTTTTCTCGTTAATTTATTGATTTTCTTTAATAAAATGAGTTTTTTTATTTTATTTATTAATTATTTGTTTATTTTGTCTTTTCTTTGATAGTTTTTATTATTAATTTATTATTTTATATTTCTTAATTAGAGTTTTTGTCTTTTTTACGGTTTTAGTGGTTTAAAATTGATTTTTAGCAATATAAGATGATAAATTATTAAACATTATCTCTCAAATTTGTTTTAATACATTATATAAATTTTAGTTCACATTGTATTATAATACCATATATTTTCATAATTGATAAAAATATTAGTCAAAGAAAATTAATAATAAAAATGAAACTATGATTTTGAAGTTGAATATAATAGTGTTGAAAATCAATTTCATATTAGTACTTTGATCATAAATTTATTTTTTTTTTATGGATGTCATATGACCATTTATAAATAAAAATATTTTCTATTATTCTTTAAAAAAATGATGTATTTTTCCTTTTCTTTTTAGAAAGACGATTATTTGAAATTTTCAAATGATGGAGTGTGAAAATTAATTATTTATCAAAGACAATTGGTGTGAAAAATAAATTTAATAAAAAATAAAGATATTATAATTATTTTATATAAATTCAGAAAAAATTAATAAAGAATTATTTATTTTAATGACATTAAAATATGAAGATACCTAAAATAATTTTATAAATAAACAATGAAATAATATATTAAAGTATATCATATGAATAAAATGTATTTTATCTGAATAAAAATCCTCAAAGATTTAAGTTAGGGTTAATTATTATAAATTCCTTATGATTTATTGTATTTAACTAAGTTGTTCATCATGTTATGAGATTTAATTTCTTAAGTTTTTTCATTATACTGTTAGGTTATTTTATCAATTTTTTCATTCAAAATCATAACAAAATTTTTTTTATGACTTTCTATGGTTTGTCTTCATTTTTAACTAAATTATTATTTATTTTTCAATATTGCATGAAATAGTTATTTTCATTTGATCTAATAGTACTTAAAATTATTTTTTAATTTGATAGTTTTTACTAAGATTATTTAAAAAATTTTGAAATATTTTTAGTGTTATATTAAATTTTTTTTATTTCATTTAACTCTTATCTCACCAACCTCACTATTGTTTTACTAATTTTGAAACAACAAGGAAATTTTAAATAAATTAACTACTATCATAATTAATTATATATTAAAATTTTAATTAAAATCAATTAATTAAAAAAGTTATTTTGAGCGCAAGTAGGCGAAAGAGTACACAAAATATTTTTTTAATATAAATATATATATGTGAATGAAGATAAGTGTGTTTTTATTACCAAAGAACTTATTATAGTTTTTATTATAATTCTATTGTATGTTTAATTATGAGTATGGTTACAACTTATTTATTTTTTATTATTTCAAACATATAAAAATTAATAAGATTGGTAGGAAGAATGAAATTAAAAAATTTAATATAATATTGAGAGTATAATATACTTTTAATAATTTTAATAAAAATATAAAATTAAAAAACAAAACCTCATAATATAATAAATCAAATGAGAATAATTATTTTATATGTGATTGAAAGTAAAGATGACATAACTAAATATAGTAAACCATGGAACTAAATCTAAAATTAAATTAAATAAGCAACATTTAATATAAAATTAAAATTTGAAATATATTTTAAAATTATTAATTTTTAATATGAATGCCAGTTATTAACTTTTAACATCATAATTTCACTTTAAAATTTTTCTTTCATACTTTTTTTTTTCTCTTTTACAAGTGAAATATTTTTAATTATTATATTAAAATATTTTATAATTAATATAATTTTAAGATGATGGTGATAATAATAATAATAATTTTTATCAATATGTATGATTATTTTAATTTTTATCTTAATGAAATTAATAAAATAATAATAAAAATTATTATAAATAATAAATAAATTATATATCTAATTTAAAATTTTAGATAACAACTATGTCATCTAAAATTCACTTACATTATATTTGGTATAAATGAATTATATAATTTTTATAAAATTTATTTGTCACGTTTTATGTGTTTGATATATATGAAAATTCATTTGAAATTCTATTTTATTAAATCCTTGAAATTGGTTATAACTAAATCAAATTTTATCAAATTTGATAAAATTTGCAAATGAATTTTAATCCTATATTTGGTGCACTAATAGCGCAAGAAAAATAAAAAGATATTAAATAAGAGAAATAAAGAGAAAAGAAAAAAAATAAATTTAATTTTTTTTTATCTTATTTGAAACTCCTATTTGCACAAATGAGAAAATTTAAATTCATTTGTAATAAATTAACTTTTATAACATCTTTGTAAATAATTTTTTTTTTATTTTTTGAAATTAAGTATGAAGATTGACATTGACAACTCAATTTGAGGAATAATAGACATACTACACTGTATCTTTGATTATCAATGTACGTAGTTAGATAGAGGGTGAAAAAAGATAATATATAGAGAGAAATTAAGAATATTTTATAATTTAATATATTTTACACTTCTTAATATTTTCTTCATTTTTATTCTAAAATGGAGAGAAATTTTTATTAATTTCATTTATTTCCAAAAGCTTATTGAGAAATTTCATAATTTTTATTAATTTCATTTATCTCTAAAAGCCTATTGAGAAATTTCATTTCTTTATTTTATTTGCGAACTAAATCCGAGAAATATTTTCAATTTTTTTCTTTTTTCTATTTTCCTCACTTTGCTCCAATCAAATATAGGGTAAAGTTGTAAAGGTATTTTTATTATGACAAAAAAACTTTTATTTAAAATATATTTTTTAATTTTTTAATTTCTATCTCTTTTTTCTTTCTTTTCTTGCTACGTTCTCTCTCTTTTTCTTCTTTTTTTGTATTTATATAAAATTTGAAAAAATAACATAAAGACATTGTTATAAAATAAAAAATTTATTAAATTTTATACTTAAATTAAACATAAAATTTATTTCATTTGAAATAAATTTTATTTTTATGTTATAATATTTTAAATGTACATATTTATTTTTAAATAAATTTTATAAGAAATTCATTTCAAAAATGAATTTCAATTAATATATCGGTCACAAATGGGCGAAATAATGCTTTGCAGTAGAAGAGAAATTCGAACTCGAGTTTCTCTCCTCAAGGGATAAATCTTGGCCACCAGGCCTGCCTTTCTGCTTCTAGTATTTTCTTTTTCAGGCACATAGCACACTACTTGCTTCTTTGTTTTCTGTCACGTATAGAGCATGATCTAAACAGTCGATGCACGGTGTGGAGTTGAATAGAGAGAGCAATAGAAATGAATGACGCTAACGCTGTGCCAGCCATCCATTTTTAAGAGATTTTTCCTTTTTAATCGAAGAAAGGAGATTTGAACTTCAACCTTGACCAATTTGATTGATCATGCCTTATACGCAGCCAACTATCCGTTTAAAATGAAAACGCCATAAAACAAAGGTGCTCTTCAATGCTCCACGTGTCACTCACCCCACCATGAGATCTCAAATTGTGGTCTCACAAAGCCAACGTGGCAACCATTTGAAAATATCCTCTCAAACAGCCCAAAATAACCCAACACGTGTCCCTATGGAAGGACCCCACAGCTTGGACAATGACCTCGAAATCAAAACTAGAATCAAAAAATAAAAAACAATGGCCCTTATCGATCCACGTCATCACCACCAACCAGAAGCCAATGGTGGCCCACCTTTTGATCGACCTCAGTCTTGTTTGTCTTAGAGAATTGAAGACTTTTCTCTCTCTGTGGAGGCAAAGATATTTTTCACGGTTTTTGCGGTGGTGATCAAAAGTTGAATATCAAAATTTGAGGCAGTTTTGCTATCTCTCACTCTAATTTTTCAGCAGATATTTTTATTTTATACGTTAAGATGAGGTTAATTTCCACTTTTTTTTTTTCACGCACATAATCGTCTCTCTCTTCTTTCAACTGCTGCTACTGTTTATTTCACTTTTCAGATTCTACAAAATTAGGGCTTTGATTTTGTCTTTAACAATTCTTTGTTTGATCTGTTGCTTTTTGCTGTTTGGATTGGATTATAGCGTGTTTGAGAATGGGTGAGGTGGTGGCGGTGAGCAGCGGAGAAGGGATGGAGGTGGAGGAGCTGTGTACAGAGGAGGAGGAGGCAGAGGAGAAGAGAAACAAGAAAGAAACGGCGGAGAATAAGGATGATTCATCATCGGAGGTCGTTTTGTGGGACAAGTTTCTTCCAAGAATGGTGCTTAGAGTTTTATTGGTTGAGGCCGATGATTCTACGCGACAGATTATAGCCGCTCTTCTTCGTAAATGTAGTTACAGAGGTTAGTCAGTCTCTTCATTCACCTTTATATACAATTTTATGTCTTTGTTTTATGATTTTCTTTTCCTCTTTGATTTCAGAATCCAACAAATATTTCATTTCTATTGCTACTTTTAAGTTGTCGGTATTTTGCTTTTTTTTTTGGGGGGGGGGGGGGGGTGGGGTGAGGTGGGGGGATATTTTGCGACGTTGAGTGCTTTTATTTTTTGAACGAATTTTATCAGTATTTGATTGATTTTTATTATAGTCCTGCAGTTACAATTTGCTAAATAGATGATGATGTTGGGTAGTTATTATTATTGCTATTATATATATATATATATATATATATGCTCTTTATTTATATAGCTAACATTAGCTCTATTTGTTGGTTTTTCAGGTAATTTTATTTTTCTGTTATTGTTGTTGTTATGTGCTAATGTGTCTAGATTTTGCTATGTTCAAATAAATGGGGGACTTTGTTGGTTTTTTAGTTCTTTTTCTTTTTAATGAAGTCCAGAAAAAAAAAAAAGATTTACTATAGAAATCGCATAAGAGTTGAACATTTTTTTAGCATATTTGACATTCTGTAGCCATGTTAATAAGAACTGCAAATGCGATGCCTATAGGATGAGGTGGGACATGGAAACAGAAATGATACAGCTGTGTAAGTGTCAATGCAAATGGCGATAGTGGCATCGTTAACTAGAGCAACTCAATAGCTGCATCATCATTGTGAGTGCTGTTGTTAGGAAGACATTTGTAGATATGTGGTATCCTTATATTATTATCTTTAGTTGTTTTGCTGATTGTTATGGTTGATCTATTCTGATTTTTTTGGTATTCCCACTTTTTCTTTTCCCCAAGGTTCATGAATGGAGTTGCAAGTGTTTTATGTATCAAGTATACATGTAGGCACCATTCAGATTACTGCTGTTGCTGGTTTTGATTGAAAACTACATTTCATGCTTTTAAAGGCTCTAAAGTGCATATAAACAATTCAGTTACTCATATATAACAGGGTATATTTTTTTTACTGATAGTATAGTAGAATTAGACCACTAGCCCAGCTAAATCTGTGAATATGGTATGCTGACATGGTTTCTCATTCTCCAAATCTCTCTCTCTCTCCCTGCCATGCAAATTATTTATGACTAGACTTATTTAATATTTACTTTATTAGGGAGTCAGTGAATTCTATGGCATTCTCCTCTTCTTTTTTTTCTAATCATGTTCTTTTTTTCTTCTATCTCCTAGCAGTTGTTGCTGTTCCTGATGGATTAATGGCATGGGAGACTTTAAAGGGCAGACCCCATAACATAGATCTCATTTTAACAGAAGTAGAGTTACCATCAATATCAGGATATGCACTGCTTACTTTGGTCATGGAGCATGACATTTGCAAAAAAATTCCTGTCATTAGTATGTTATCTTCAACTTTTTTTTTGTTTCTTCTTTTTTTTTTTGGTTATCTTCACAGCCTTGATCTTTGTTTGAGCTTGGAACTGAACATCTTAGCATTTGTTTTTTTTACTCATTTCTTTACAGTGATGTCATCACATGATTCAATCAGCATCGTTTTGAAGTGCATGTTGAAAGGTGCTGCTGACTTTCTTATTAAGCCTGTCAGGAGAAATGAGCTGCGAAACCTCTGGCAGCATGTTTGGAGAAGGCAAACTGTATGTTTCATCTTCTACTTCAGCTTTTGCATTTATTCGATTGGGTTCATTTCTCATAAGTTTTACTAATTATATGGGATATATATTTTCTTATATTCTTTATCAGTTACATATTACTCAAAGTTCACCTGATGCACGGCATAAAGATGAAGCAGCCTCTGAAATCAATTCGGCAAGTGATCACTCAAGTGATTGTGCAGCTTCCTTGCAAAAAAAAAGGGAATTCAGTAAGAAAGAGAGTGATGCCCAAGTAAGTATCAGTTACCTCAAACAGTTCTGTCAGGATATAAGTCTATGTACAGAGTTTTCCTTTCCAACGGTTGGTTTACCTATCAATTTTCAAACAGCCTTCTCAATTGAATGTGATAAAGACAGCAAAGGAAATAATTCATTAAGTATTTCCTTAACCTGCTGTGGATCAATTAGTTATCTTCTTTTCTTTCCTCTTTTTCTTTTTGGCTCATTGATTGGACTACGAGTAAGATAGGAGGTTATAGTTCTATCTAGGATCCATAAAAAAAATACATTTATGAAAACACTTATAGTTAGTGTGAGGACCAGATTTAGGCTGGCTTCATGAAGTTTCACATAGAGACAGCATGTTTTGCCACCTCTTGTGCAGAGCTCTTGCACGATCCCTTTATTGGAAGCTGAGAGTGCTCAAATATGCAGGGTCTTTCACAGCTGAAGAGTAGAAGTGCTTCAAGTATAAGTGATATGGAGAAAGAGAAGGACAAAGAATGTGCTATATTGGACAAAAGGTCAGTTATCCCTGGGAGCAAAACTGGAGGTATGCCATCCATTGTTTCCATCACATTTTCTTTGATTGAATGAAAATTGTGTTCTCTTTTTTCCGTTTTTATTTAATGGAGCATCTCAAATGGTATTTGCTGCAGATTGGTCATCCAGATTGGGAACAGGTGGTGTATCATGCAGTGAAGGTTATAATTCAACTGCTCTGGAACTGGGAGGACACACTTCTTGTTCTAAGATATCTAATCAAGGTGAAGGTTTGGGACCAGAAAATGACAGGGGAGATGTTAATAACTCTCGGGGCCACAATGATGAACTGGTTGAATCTTCTTGTGGAGCTATTGATTTGATTGGTTCATTTGATAATGGCCCAAAGCGCTCATATGGACTCATGAGTGTAAATGATAGTACAAACAAGTTTGAATTCACTCCACAACTAGAACTTTCTTTAAGGAGATATTTTCCCAATGGCTCAAGGATTCAAGGGGTTGATGAAAGGCATCCGCTAAACCATTCTAATGCCTCAGCCTTTTCAAGGTGAGTTGTTTTAGCAGTATAACACATCTAAACTGGACAATGAAAAATTTATGGAACTTAGCTTATTGTAGCCTTTCAAAACTTCAGAAGCAAGAAATCTCGTGTGTTTTCTTCCAATCCAAAACCCACACCACCACCCCCCACCCCCCAACAAACGCCAGCTTTTTTCTTTTTTTTCCCCACTTTTGTTATTGTGTAAAATTAACTTTGATTGGTTGCTTACCATGTATGTATTTCTCATAAGAATAAGACATAGAAGGGATTAGGTATGGAGATGAAATGCTCAAAATATACTGTCAGTGGGGTTCTTCACATATATATCTGAAGGAATTGCAGAATCGTCTCAGATTTAGTACTTTCTGTTTCTGATCCAGAGAGCATTAAATGGACATTATGTATTCTCATTTGACTTGTACCTGTCTGAGAAGAAAGAACTGATTTTTTATTTTCTTTAATGTGTGGCACAAGTTTGTCACATTTGTGATCAACCTTGTCCAAGAATACATAATTTTGAATGATTCAGTTTCATGTCATAAAAACACTATTGAAAATTTTTATTGAATTTCTGATCAGTTTGTATGTTTTCTTTGTAGGTATAACAGTAAGATATTGCAACCTCTTTTTCCTACATCAACCAATGGCTGTACCGAGTTCAAAGAAGTTGCTAATAAGTCTACACAGCTGTCATGCAATCAAATCTCTCAAAATATTAATGGTGTTTCAGAACAACATGGTGCCAATCTGCATGGTAATCAAGAAATTATGACCACACTGGTTGTTGGTCAATCTGGGCAAGCCGAACTAGCATATCCAAACCCTCGACGGTTAATTCCTGTTCAAGGTGTAAGGCTTGTCGATATGTCTACTGGATATGGCGATGTTTTTCCTCCTGCGTGTTATAGACAAACAGGATTACCCTCAGCATGGAGTCCTAAACTGGGCAGCCGACCAGAACAGTCTCCATTTCCTTCTAGTACATCAAATCATTCAAATCCTGAAATTCATGACTCTGAACAGGATAATAGGCAGTCTGATGATACTACTGTCAATTCTATGGAGCAAAATATGCATCAGCAGAACAACATGGAACTTGTGGAGGAACTGAGACACAGTTCACCTACTGCTGGTCAGAGTGCTAGCAGTAGCATGTGTAATGGTGTTGCAGATCACAATAACAGCAGCGCCTATGGAAGCTTTTGCTGTAGAAATGATGGAAATGCTACTTTGGTTGCAGCGTCTGAGAAGGTTGTGATCACTGAGAGCTCAAATAATGGGGGTCTCTTCAATAGTGATGGATTCAGAGGGATAGATTCTCATTGCTCCAGCCACAGAGAAGCAGCTCTGACAAAGTTCAGAATGAAGCGGAAAGATCGATGCTATGAGAAAAAGGTATGAACCATTATCATTACATATTGCATATGCAAGCTTTAACACAATCATGCATTATATGCAGTTGTTGATGTACTCACAATGGGGGTGAGATGACTCCATCAGCATCTGTTGCTCCACTTGTATAACATTGCTGTTAAAATTTATCATGAAGTGTTTCCAACTGTTATTCTTTTAACAATTACTCTTCCTCTACCAAATTGCATATTCTATTAGGAATTTTAACTATCTCAGGAAGATCAATTTAGAGTGAAATACAGATGCTCATGAATATGCATACTATTACCCACCATTTAGCTTCTCAGAATGGCGTTCACCCATTGGTTGCCATGCTGAGGAAAGCAAAATTAGATGGTGGCCTTTAGGACACAATTGTTCCAGTTCTTTGAAATGGGCAATTTTTACACAGGTTCGATACCAAAGCCGGAAGAGACTAGCAGAGCAGCGTCCTCGAGTGAAAGGGCAGTTTGTTCGTCAAGTGCAAAACAATGTCCCAGTGGCTGATGTCGATACTGGAGTATGAAATTCAAAATAGCCTCTTTCTGTCCACGATCAGGTTCCTGGATTGAAAATAATGCAGTACCATGATGTGAAATTTGAACATGTTTGTGAGTTTTGTGTGGCTGTGGGCTATAACTTAATTTTTGAATCTACCAGAAACGGTAGCCTTGTAATTATTCAGTTAGGTCTTCTGCAACTCTGGTTAGTCGGTTTGCTTGCTTATTAGATGACTGAATCATAGTATGTAGGATGGCTTAATGGTATTTGATAATTTGCACTGATAGTTTTCAATTTCTAGTTGGGTTGGTGTCTTCAGCAAGTGTGACCAGTTTTTATGCTACCCAATAATTTTTCGTTAGGGAAATCAGAAACGAAAATGCATGGAAGGATGAGGTGTACAAGTGTTCGGACTTCGGCTTTTAAAATTGTAGGAGCTGGTCCAATCCAATAGATTGTGGATCTGACGAGGCATCACCCAATAGACAAGAAGCATGTACAAAGGATGCCCACCTTCCCATGCAGATAAAGTCCGATGCGAGGGGGCGCGTTGGAATCATTTAATACTTTCGTGTTCCAGATGTTTATACATTATGTTTGGCTATAATAAAAAAAAATATATATATATATATATATTTATTTTAAAATTTTATTTGAATATTTAGTATATTATTTAAATATTATCATTTTTTAAAATTATTCATATAGAACAATAATTTTATATTTTAGAACTAAATAAAATAATTTATAAAATAAAATTTTAAAAATAATGAGATATTTTAATATTTTTAAAATTTTGAAATAAGCTATAATGCTAAATATGAATTGAATGAAAAATGTATTATTATTCTATTTTTAGTGTACTAAATATATTCTTATGTTATGTTTATATTGAGAAATGAGAAATGAAATCTCATTTTAAGATGAATATTTTAAAATTTTAATATCTTTATTTGATATATTTATATATGGAAAGATTTTTTAAATTTTAAAATCTCTTTTATAAAATTTTAAATTAAATTAAAATAGAGTGAAAATTATATTCTTATTCTATTTTTTGGATACTACATATGCTCTTAATTTATTTTATTCTTTGGAAAATCATGCATTCTTAAATTATCACCTAGTTGTGTTTATTTTAGTCATTATGCTATTTTTTTTTGGGTTGGTCCATTAACTTTTAAAAATTTTCTTTATCATATGTTACAAGTTATCTAATAATATTATTTTATTTTAATAGTTTACCTACTGATGAAAATTACAGTATCATTTACATTATTATATTTTAATATCATAATTAATAATTTATTGTTTGATTAGATAAAAATTATTATTGTATATTACAATCAATAATAATAAAAAATAGTTGTATTGAATTGGTAATTAATAGACCGCAATTCACATATATCTAATTAATTTCATTCTTTATTTGAGAGGGAGCATAAACTTTTAAGATTTTTAGAACATGAGATGAGCGTTGAATTGCTCATGGTATATTATCGCACAAGCCACAATCGTATACCCTTCTTCGTCAAGCTTTCTTAATGCGTTTCCTTTCCTATTCTCCTTTTCAATTTTCATCATTTTACGTATATTTATTTTTATTTTTGTTTTTTAATCTATTTAAAAACTCAAATTTTGATACTATTACGATATGACACTATTTAAATTTTAAAATTATATATATAATTTATTAATTTTTTATAATAAAAATAACAATTATTTAAAATGATAAATAATTATATATTAATAAAATTATTATTTAAATTTAAAAATTATATTTATTAAAGCATTATATATATATATATATATATATATATATATA